>JAOTOM010002123.1:7500-91092 GCA_034440615.1 Ashinkailepas kermadecensis | reverse complement strand
AGGTGTAACAGAGTTCATATAAAATTATACGTTTGGCTGTCCCGTAACTGTAATTGAAATAATCCCGTAAGCCTACCGATAGTAAATGTGTACCGTAAATGTAACATCACTACCACCACTAGAAGCAAGCCAACTTCCGCCGTCTAGAAGGTTCTAGAACATTCTAGAACCGGAGGTGACGTAAAGGGGCGTACGGGACTCTTCAACCAATGGAAAGCGGGTCTTGCCCGTGAGGGGCCCCACGTCGGGCGGCCAGTCAGTCGCTGTTGGACACTCAAGGCGAGCGGACCTGTGTTTGACGGTCCGGCGCGCGCTAATTTCCCACCTAAATTCGGCCTCTAAATTCATAGAAAAGGCAATATCACGGCTTTCCTTCATAGCAGAAAGTTCTGTACTCCGTCTGACTGTCACGTGTGTTCGTGCGAGTGCTGCAGTGCAAATACAGGCAGCTGTAAGGACATTGGTGCTTTCACGACCGGGGTTATCGAAACGCGAAGTTCATTAGACTATCACTCAAGCCTATATAGGAACTTTCCTACAAGTGCGTGCCGCGATCCAGACTTTCTGCGACTTTCTGCGACTTTCTTCGACTTTCTGCAAGCCCATCCAGATCAACACCAACTGGACCTTCAATCACGCCGCTTCAGCACGGACGGGCAAGGAAACGTCTTCCGCTTCATTTACGTAAGTCCGAGCAAAATCCATCATCCTGTTAAAAAAAATACCACTTTCGGATTTCAACCACGATTAGAACTGTTTTAAAGTTACATAATTGTGCTGTATACCTACCGTGTTCTGAATACTGTGTGTGGGAACTGCTGTGTGAACCTCGAGCCGAATTTGAAACATAGAAATCTCCACAAGCGAGCGAATAATTTTGAAAAATATATAGAGTAACTAAAACGTAATTAATTATGACTGATATTTCTTCTGATAAATTGGCGGATTGTTTCAACAAAATTCGCTTAGAGATGCGTGCACAAGGTATGACGCAGAATGTCAAGCCTTTTTCTGGAGATGGACACAACAGGTTAATGGAATGGATTCGTCAATTGGAACGTATCAACTTCAGCATGGATGACGAACAAATGCAGATAATTTGCATCAAAACGCTCACGGGACCAGCAGCCGAATTTATGCAGCGCGTATTCACTGAACAACCACTTATGACGTGGACACAAATCAAGCACGTCATGTGGGAAAGATATTCGAACCTCTCTGATAATAAGTGTGCACAAGAAGGGTTGCGAAAAATGCGACAAATTCGCAATGATCTGGTTCAGAATTTCGGTGAAAAACTGATCGCTCTGGCACGGGAAGCTTACTCAGATGTCGAAAATCCCTCGACTCAGCAAATACTCATTGATATTTTTAACAAAGGCGTGCAAAGTAGCTCATTGGCCAATAGGCTATACAGACAAAACTTCCGAACCTTAGAGGAAGCCATCCAGTTCGCAATGAAAGAACAAAAGGTGGACAGAGTAATTGAAGTTTGCAGAGGCGTGCAAAGGCAGGAGCCGATGGAAGTCGACTCGAATCAGCCAGACACAGGAGAGGATAAAGTACAAAAATTGGAACAGCTCGTCATGGCAATAGGCCAATCAGTGGAAAAATTAGCGACAAAGCTAGAAACTGAAAAGCCATCCAGGGAGAATCAACCTCGCCCTGAACCACGGATATTCCATCCCTCTTACCAACGTTATACCCGACCGCCACGAAACTACCCCTCAGGACCGCACTATGGACCACCACAGCCACGACCTCCTATTGACCCCAGAGTATGGAGAGCACCACCCAACACCGCCCAGCGCCCAGCTTACCACTGGACTCCAGATGGTAGACCCATCTGCATAAAGTGTGCCAAAATCGGTCACATTGGAAGACGGTGCCGCTCTCAGCCTATTAACCAGTCGGAAAACTAATGAGTTCTGTCGCGACTGACCACCGTGATGAAGCTGAGCAGATTCAGACAGAGAAAATAACAAGAAAACAGAGGAATAATATCAGGAAAAAGCCAAACCCCGAAAAACGTAAACAAAGGTTGGCACGCGTCCAACAAGTTCACATCAAGGCAAACACGCCCATGGCTTGGCTTCACATAGGCAACCAGAGAGCATATACGCTCGTGGACACTGGAGCCGACATATCGTTGATTTCGAAAAAATTATTTGATAAAATCGCGGATAAAAATATTATCAATTCCTCACAAGACCGACGAGATTGCATACCACCGATATCCGCCAGTGGCCATCGCCTGAAAAAACATTGGAGTCGGAACCTTCATGGTGGAGATGAGCAAATTCCGAAAACCATTCGAATTTCAAATTGTGGAGGACCTAAAACAGGAGTGCATGTTGGGAAATTATTTTTTTCACCAAGTTTGGAGCGAAGTTAGATTTTGAGAAGAAAGCCCTTTGCATCGAAGGAAACATGATCCCTCTCAGACCACAACAACAGAACAGTGAACAGACCAGCTCACTCGTCCGAGTCAAGGAAATAATTCACATTCCCGCCAACACTGTCGTGGAATGCCCAGCCTTCATTAACCGTGTCCAACTAGTAGATCAAAACTGTCATGTACACTCGCTGGATAACATGCCGCTGATATCTGAGGAACCTGGCTTGTTCATAGCAGAAGTTATAGCGAAACCTGACCAACACAAACGCGTACCAGTGCGAATTGTCAATACTACAACACGCGATTTCTCCTTGCACCCAGAGCAGGTGATTGCATTCGCTGAGACTATAGACGATTCTGACTTGGAAAACCTGATTGATATGACACAGGACATTGAACTGACACCGCCAACCGCTCCCTCTGATCCGCTTGATCAAGCCAAGCTGGCTCACCTGACTGGTGCTGACAAAGACAGACTATAACAGCTGTTACGTGCTAGCACTGACTTATTTGCCGAGACTGACGCAGATCTTGGAACGACTGATGTCATCAAAATGGACATTGACACTGGAGATAACCCGCCGATCCGACAGGCTCCTTACAAGACCCCATTCTCTCAGCGAAAATACGTAGAGGAACAAATTAAAGTGATGCTAGACGCCGGTATCATTGAGGACTCAGACAGTCCCTGGGCCGCCCCGATAGTGATTGTTCGCAAGAAGGATGGAAGCAACCGGTTCGCGATTGACTTCAGAAAACTAAACAAGGTGACCAAGAAAAATAGCTACCCACTCCCGCTAATTGAGGACATTCTTGCCTCTCTGGGAGGTGCGAACTTCTTTTCGTCCTTGGATCTAAAAGCTGGTTATTGGCAAATCCAGATGTCCGAGGAGAGTATTCCAAAAACTGCATTCACATGTTTTCTAGGCCTGTGGAACTCTCGCAAAATGCCATTCGGAATTTGCAATGCACCATCACAATTTGCAGAATTGATGAACAAAGTGCTGTCTGGCATTCAAAATCAGTTTGCAACAGCCTACATCGATGACATAATAGTATACTCCAAAACGTTTGACGAACATTTGGCCCATCTTGAAGAAGTTTTCTGCCGACTGCGAAAAGCGAAATTGAAACTAAAACTGTCGAAATGTGACCTCTTGAAAGAAAGAGTACAGTATTGGGACACCTAGTGTCAGCCTCTGGCATCAAGCCAAACCCAGAGAAAGTTGTAGCGATTCAACATATGGCCGCCCCGACCAATGTCAAGGGAGTCCGCTCATGCATCGGTATGTGTTCATACTACCGTCGCTACATTCCCAACTTCAGCAAAATCTCAACGCCACTTATAAACCTCACCAAGAAACATGGAAGATTTGAATGGACAGACGAGTGTGAGCATGCTTTCGAAACCCTGAAACGAAAACTAGCTTCCGCACCCGTGCTGGCATATCCCGACATCACGAAAGAGTACAAATTATACACGGATGCCTCCCAGGAAGCAGTTGGAGCCGTGTTAGTGCAGGAACACGGCGATGGTGAAAGAGTGGTACAGTACCTGTCGAAACAATTGAATGAAACACAACGTAAATGGCCCGTGGTGCAAAAAGAGGCCTACGCGTGCGTGTGGGCCGTGCAAAAATTACGCCAATATTTGCTTGGATCGAAATTCACCATTCTGATCGATCACCGTCCACTTACCTTTTTGAACCTGTCAGAAATGAAAAATCCAATGTTGCAGAGATGGGCTATCATGCTTTCAGAGCACGACTGCGAAATCATTTATAATAAAGGAAGCAAAAATATTGTCGTGGTCCATCTCAGTAGAATGCACGAAACTGACCAAGACGTGAACATCATAGATTCAGACCATGTTCCAATGGGTGATCTCCGTCACACCGAATTCGGAAAACCAGAGGAGGACCTGAGCAGAGAGGAAACATTTAAGGATGTACTAGTGAAATGGGAGAATATAGCGAAACTGCGGAATACAGATGAGGAAATAGCAAATATTCGGACAATCATGAATGACAAAAATCACTCAGATTATCGGGACATCGTTTTGCATTACATGGAATTGGACAAACTGATCTACAAAATTAGCGACGGACCTCGCTGTGGACCATTTCCAGGCTTACAACTATGCGTGCCAAAATCCCTGAGACAGGAAGTATTGAAGGAGATGCACGAAGGTTTCTTTGCAGGACACATGAGACTCACCAAAACATACGAAAAGCTTAAATTCAGATATTATTGGAACGGAATGTGGAGAGACACAGTGGCCTACCTCAAAGCTTGCGTGCCTTGCACAGGACGCAAAGCCAAAGCAGCCCCAGCCCCGATGCAGGAGATGCCAGTACCTCACTATCCCTTTGAAATGATCGCGATCGACACGTGTGGACCATACCCAGAAACGCAACAAGGTAACCGTTACGTCATCACAATCATCGACTTGTTTTCTTCTTGGCCGGAAAGTTTTTGCACTAAGCGAAAGGATGCCCATACGGTCGCGAAAATCCTTATGGAAGAAATCATCCCACGCCACTCATGTCCACGCGTGATACTTTCGGACTTAGGAACAGAATTTAGAAATGCCGTTGTAAACGAGCTGGAAACCTGTTTGAATATTCGCCATATCACCACCAGTGCATATCGGTCTCAAAGTAACCAACGCTGCGAAAGGTACCATAGGTGCCAGAACGACATATTGGCAAAAACAATCAACAAAAATCAAGATCATTGGGACACAAAGATTCCTGCCACTCTTGCCGCCTATCGGACCGCTAACATTGGAAGCTCTGGAACCATCTCGCCGTTCTTCACACTGTACGGCAGAGACCCCGTTCTCCCCCTGGACAATTTGCTCCAGCCTAAAATGAAATATTACGGAGAAGACTATGTCCCAAAAATGCTGTCTAATTTACATGAAGCATACAGCCATGTAAAGACACACATTGTGGAGAGCCATGAACGGAACCCGGAGTACGCAGACCGAAAAGCCAAGCCGCGAAATTTCAAAATTGGATATCCCGTGTATTATTATGCACAACGGTACAACCTGGCACGTCGCCAAAGTTCTCATTGCCGTGGAAACCATACTTTCGGATTATCAAGCAGACGAGCCCAGTCAATTATGTGATCAGGAATCAGACCTCCGGTAAGACCCGGTTGGTGCATGCACAGAAACTACGGCTAGCCGACCCGAACACAGCATGGGAACCCACTAAGGACCAGGATGAACCGGTGAACCAGAAGTATTTAGAGAGAACTTCCAAGGTAGATGGTGCTGTCCCTGAACGAGTGCAGCCTTTTAGGTCAGCCAAACGGGCCGAGGCCGGCCCTGACTACAGTCCCTGTGAGGATTGGCCCATGGACGTATGCAGCCCACAGAGAACAAAGGATGATGAAACCGCTGAGTTGACAGAGCCCGTGCCTGGCTCGGTGCAACCACCGCCGGTCGAGTCTGACCTGCCAGAGAGATCACCTCTCACCCCGTCAGCAGATGTAGCTGAGCCCCACCGGTATCGAGTGATACTGAGATAGACATTCCTCTGTCTGAACCAGTTCAGAAAAACAAAAGGCCGTTGCCGTCGACTAGTGAGTCAGACGACTACGCCCCATTTTCGGAACCAGCGGAACGAAACAAAAGACCACATCCCTCTTCGAGCGATTCAGAAGACAATTTACCCCTTTCAGAATTAGCAGAGCGCTTAAAACGACCCTTGCCTGTGTCCAGTGATTCAGACCCTGAAACTTCACAATTACAATTGACGAAACGTTCAAAACCTCCAATCAGCGAATCGGAAGATGAAATTCCGCTTTCAGAATTAGCAAAACGCTTGCAGGACTCGACTGAGAGCCCAGTGAGGCCAGTCCCTGAAAAACAACTTTTGGTAGAATCATCTGATGAGGATCGTCCTCCATGCAAACTTCAAATTCACGATGACTCCGCTACTTCCACTGATTACGAAGCTGATGTCGACCGAGTCGACGTCACGCCTAATAAAGCTAGCGTCTTTGCAAGCTTTGTGGAGATGTAAAATGATTAAATGATGAAGCAGTTAAAATTACAAATGATGATGTTCCAGTCTATACTTAAGTAACGGCTCTAGTAGATATGTCGTCGAAGTGTACCCGTGAGTCGCTTCATGTGAACATGTAACTGTATTGTTGACGCAGTGGCGCCACAAACGGTGACGGAGTAACGCCACCTACCGGCCTGATGGCCGATGTGATGGACGTGGTGCGTGCAGCGCCTTGTGATGAAACCCCATATGGGCGTAATGATGTTGATGTGACGTTGTGACGTCACCTATCCTGATGTCTAGTGTGACACAGGTCTTTGATTTTGCAGAATGTCGGTGGTCGAAATCATTCCCATCCTATTATTCCTTATACTCAAAACTACCTACGGAACTCTGTTCTTGCCTCGTGGTGTACTGTACTCAACCCATGAGATCTGGAAAGTGCACATGCCTCTTCGTGTGTATGATGTACCTACAACGCTGAGCGACCTGAACCACACGCTAAATGTGTTCGAAAAACGTATAGGATTATATCTCACTGACCATCCGCAATTTCCGTATTCCGACAACGTGAAATCCCAGCTGACCGAAAGCTTGAAAACACTTAGGACAAATTTAGATAATACGGTCCGGGCAGCCAACTCAATCAACCCGAACCATCATAGACAGAAGCGATCCGTCCTGCCCTTCGTTGGAAATGCCTTGTCCTTTCTCTTCGGTACAGCTACCGACGCCGACCTCGAAGCCATCCTCAGCCGACTTGATACCTTGGAAAATGACAAAGACAACATAGTTCACATTCTCGGAGAAAATGTATCGATCATGAACCATACCAACGTGGAAGTACAAACGAATCGCGAGGCGATCAACCAGATCAGTCGTTTGGTGAACAATCTGACCTACCAGGTCTCAATTATGGAACGTACCAAACTGCAATATCTTGAAATCTACATTTCACTTCAAACCCAAATCACCAAGGTGACTGAAAACGCTCGAGCCATCATTCAACAAGCAAGCAATCAACTTTCGGAATTGCAGATGCAACTCAGCCTGTTGACTCATGGCATCGTGTCCCAATCACTGGTAAAACCAGCTCAACTACTCAAAGTACTTTCGAGCATCAGCAATGCCCTACCAAACGGTAAAGCTTTGCCCTACCGGACCGACGAACTCGAGGAGTATTACCGGATCATTCATAACTCATTGACCGTCGTGAACTCCAAATCCTACATGACGCTGCCCATCCCCATCGTCAACATTCCGGACCGCTTCAACGTGTTTGAAATCTTCAATACGATACTGCCTGACCGAAACACGTCTTTGGAAACGAAATTTGAAACAGGAAATGTGAAGTTCTTTGCCATCAGCCAGGACAACACCCGCTTCATGGAGATATCTGAAGATATCCGCATATGCCTGCAACAAAAGTTATCTTTCTGTCATTTCCACCGGGCCGAACAATTCACAGCGACGACCGCGTCCTGTGTGAAATCACTGTATCTGCGTGAGATCGACGAAATTAGCACACAGTGCAAAGCACTCGTGTCCTTCAAAAGTACCCCGACAGCTTTGGAAGTCGAACGAAACCTTTGGCTGATCATCTCAGGATCAACGGTGAACATTCAAATGGTTTGTGCCAATGGCACTTCAGAATTCACCACAACCACCCCTGCACAGTTGGTGCACCTGAGAAATGGATGCTCGATCCTTTCCAAGTATTTTTGAATCCCCACGGCCAGCTCAAAATCATCCCTTCTGGATATCAACCGTGTGAACTTCTTGCGTTCACAGCTTGCCCAGTTAGTCGAGCTGACCGAGCAGACAATCCGAACCCAGCTACCTAGCCTTGACAGCAACTCCGAGACGGCAGCCCTGTCGATGTTACCTGACCTCGACATCCCAATCTCCAGCCTCAGCTATCAACTGCAGACAACACGTGACCTCCGCTATCATACAGTGTTAGGACATTCGGCCTTGATCATTCCAGTGGCACTGATGTTCGTAGCCGCAACAGGTGTTATCATATATTGTATGATGCGCCGCAAACTGAGTTCTGTTCCCGCCAATCCCACACCACAAACTTCAACCCTTCAACCCCTCCCGCTCGGTGAAGACATCATCGTCATCCGTCCTGGCCCTGGGCCAACATCAACACGACCTGACAATCGGGCGTGACGAGTCCGTCACGCCGGTTGCCGCAGGACCCGACCGTGTACACGCTGCCTCACGCCGACACCCGCAGCTGACAGCATGGACCTGAGCTGACGACCGGACGTGACGAGACGGTCACGCCGGCTGCCACAGGACACCGACAGGTGTGCCACCTGCGGCCACCTCATGCAGAGGCAGACAGGAAGTGTCTGCAACACGACCCACCAGCGGCCGTTATACCCGGCCAGTTCGACGACTGGGCCGTTGGCTCGGCGCCAGCGAGCGCCGCCGAGGAACCGAGCGAGCGCTACCGAGGAACCCAGCCCCGCTGCAACCTGAGCGTCGCCGCGGCGGAAGTGCCCGCTGCGGATGCGAGCGTCGCCGCTGCGGGCGCTGACGAGCGCCACCACGGAGCGGCGCTGCCGAGCGCCGTCCCTGAAACGCGAGCACCGCCACTGCCGGTGCAGTGGGCGGTCATATGGGTGACTCAGCCGAGCTAGCGCGTGGTAGGCCGGAAGCTACCGCGGTGATATGGATGAATCACCGTTCGCTCTCGCAACTGGACATGATCGAACGCGACATAATCTTCCATAAGTATATGGAGAGACGTCGCAGTTGGCAGGGTCGTGTCCCTGACCAGTGACTCAGTCCGATGAGTGACATGCGGTAGATGCCGCAGGGCCGTCCAGTGAACGCGGCCGCGTCGAGTGTCGCACCCAGAGCGGTAGATGGTCTACAGCATGGCCAGGTCGCCCATGTTCAGATAATCCCCACCCCGAACCGGACTGAACTTTCAGCAGTGCGCGCGCGACAGTAATCGGCGAAATTATATGATATAACTCCTATGCGAGTGTCGCGTAGTAGTGACATTGTTTAATTTACTACCATGGATCAGAGAATGGGTAACCCTTATAAACCTTATAGACTAACCCACGTAGAACCGTGTGTAATCGGAACTTGTGTTAATTAGTTGTCGTATCGTAAGTGTTTGTTGATTCGTATGTGATTGTAGAAGGCCGTGATTTGTCTGAGTGGAAGCTCAGAATTAATCTGTAAATTGATCCGATCTTTTCGGACCTCAGTTGTGATGTAACAGAGTTCATATAAAATTATACGTTTGGCTGTCCCGTAACTGTAATTGAAATAATCCCGTAAGCATACCGATAGTAAAAGTGTACCGTAAATGTAACATCACTACCGCCACTAGAAGCAAGCCAACTTCCGCCGTTTAGAAGGTTCTAGAACATTCTAGAACCGGAGGTGACGTAAAAGGGGCGTACGCGACTCTTCAACCAATGAAAAGCCGGGGTCTTGCCCGTGGGGAGCCCCACGTCGGGCGGCCAGTCAGTCGCTGTTGGACACTCAAGGCGAGCGGACCTGTGTTTGACGGTCCGGCGCGCGCTAACTTCCCACCTAAATTCGGCCTCTAAATTCATAGAAAAGGCAATATCACGGCTTTCCTTCATAGAAGAAAGTTCTGTACTTCGTCTGACTATCACGTGTGTTCGTGCGAGTGCTGCAGTGCAAATACAGGCAGCTGTAAGGCCATTGGTGCTTTCACAACCGGGGTTATCGAAACGCGAAGTTCATTAGACTATCACTCAAGCCTATATAGGAACTTTCCTACAGAGGGACCAACAGCCCCCACCGGTCCGGCCCTATTGAAGACAATGTATTACGACCTGTTAGGCACGGTATACGTGGTGCTACTTGGCTCTCTAAATATCGTGCTGGTGTGTGCATGACAGGCTGTAATTTGTGCTAAACGTGTCAGCTGGTGACTATTTTCTGCTCTACATTTATCATATGTTTGTTCATACATCAGTCACTTTTTCATGCTCCCGTGCATTGTTAATGGGCTTACGCTGGCCACTTTGACATTTATTAATTTTTTGCTAGCTTCTGGTTACTCTAAGGGAACGAACTAATTATTAATTGACATGTACTTCTGGAATTGTTCTCGTCTTTCACCAGCTTGCATTTCTAGAAGCTATGCTTCCGGTTGTTGAAGATTGTTAATGGCTCCAGGAAGCTCTGAATTATAACGACAGCACATGACCTCGTAATGATGTCGCAAGAACACTCACTGCTTTAGGAGATTGAAGACTGAACAATCATACAGACGAGAAAGTGCTAATGAACGCACTGTACCATGTGTATGGGGAAAACGAAGTGGAAACGAAGTGATATATTCTCTGCAACCATTTATAGCAGCTCTGTTTTCCTACCACATGATGCTAACTCGGGTCATTGGTGGCACTGCTGAATACACACCTGTTCCCCTTCTACATGATGCCATCTCGGGTCATTGGTGGTCCTCTTGAACTCACACCTGCGTCTATAGCAGTTCCGTTTCCCTACTACATGATGCCATCTCGGGTCATCAGTGGCACTGCTGAATGCACATCTGTATACCTAGTCTCACGACGGCTGAGCTTATGAAGCAAGAATTTAATTGGTCGTCTACGGTTGCCACCATAATTTTTTTCCGACTCTTCCGTCCCATGAAATTATGGCGAACCTGTTGCGTCCTGCGCCGTTATTTGCGAGCATCCGGTGTACCCATCGCCGCTACATAAATAACACTGCCGGTGTCGAATCACGTAGCAACGTCCACCTCCCACCGGACTTCAATTTCGCATGACCGTTTGTCGGCCTGATGTGAAGGATGCCAGCCTACCCGCCACCGAATTGGGCGCCCCGTTAGCCACGCCTCCATCTGGAGGCGACCGGTTTTCGGCCCGATCGACCCATATTCAGGCAACAACATCCGAGCAGTGTCCGTGTCGCCTTGCGCGGGGGACGCCGGCATCAAATGAAGCCTCCGGCCGCGAGCTCTCACACCGCTGGCTGCCCACGACAAAACCCCTCGGTCCGGCGGCTTCGCGCGCACAAATTCGCGCGCACACACGCGCCGAAGCCGTGCGGCGCAGCACAGTGCCGCCCGGCCCGCCGCCGCACACGCGGAAAGCGAAAGTGCGGCGGCCGCCGAAAAACTGGGTCAGCTGGCTGGCGTGGGACGCGGCGCCATGGAAAGACCGGCGGCCGGCCGGCCGGTCCGGCCGGGTCACGTGACTGACCTGTGTTGTGACACCGGGCGCCGGGTCGGCCGGCGCCCGGTGTGAACGGCCTATCGCAGTTCCCGGGTTGCAAAAGCGGCCGCCGCGCGTCGCGGCGTCACAAAAGGCGTCACGGCGCGTGACGCGTCGCCATTAACGCACGGCGCGTGTCGGCGCCGGCCGAGCGGGGTGCCCCCCCCCCCCCCCCCACCCCTCAGCGCCCCACCGATGACCGTAGCTGTCCGTGGTGCTGGCGAATCTGTTGTGGGATTTATTTGGTGTACAACTTTTGCGCGAACAGGGCATGCTCAATTTTTGCGTAAGCTTGATATCGCGTTAGCTTGTAGGCTTGACATCCTTTGGGAATGATACAACTCATGCTGTGTGCATTCTAATTATATACATGTAGCATTTGTATCTATGAAAATTCATTGCATATGCTGTATTCCATTGCATTCTTTAGAATGCATTGGTAACTACAAAAAACAATTATACAATTGACGGCTGAAAGGCATTTCACCGACAAAAATGTTTCTCATTCACTTGATTGGCATCCGATATGAATGGAGTAGCCAGGAGACTACAAGTGAATTCTACATTATATTTTGTACACTTTTAAGCCTGTAGCAAATGCGAAAGGTTAGTGTAAGTAAACGAATACCTACATGTCCACCCATGGGTGTTAATTTGTGAACTTGATTGGGGGAGCCAATTTATATTTTGTATGCCCTTTTTCTCCGAAGAGGGTCGCCATCGGCTGGAAAAAAGTGAATTAAGCAGGGAAGGGTGGGGGGGGGGGGGGGGGTTGTGCACTCAAGCCTTTTGCGGGAGCACCTCCATAGGCTCCATATTTTAGCTTCGGTCTGATTTAGGGGAGGAAAATTAATGATTAAGCGGGCAGTTACTCCCTTCTCGCATACAAAGTGACACCCCTGTGTTCACCACTATGTTAGTCTCAAAACTGCTTGGCAAGGGGAATAACTTTAATTTGTTTCCTTTCTTTGCATTTGAACCACCTTTTTAACAACATGATTTCAACATTCACTTATTTTTTGCTTGTAATATTATTTCCAGACACTATGAAATCAACTTCTTTGAAAACGGACGAACATTCGTTGACCAGGAAATAAAAGTAAAAAAATGAGACGGAATTAAACATAGCTAAGTTACTAAACATGCCCGAACGAAAAAAATGTGACATACAATTTGCACCCAGACATGACCAACGAGGGACAGACCTGATGTGTGCCGTCCGTGCTAGATTTGTGTTTATTGCAGGGGATAGTGCCGTGCTGCTCACTTCCGATAGCAAGTCAGTGTGTTGCATCATTTCTTGAAGTTCATTCGAGGGTGTGGTTGTCTATGACACACTCTGTTGCACTCGTTTGCACGATTGCATGCAAGTTTCCTCCTACCGATCTCAATTTTGATGGATAAAGGTACGGTTGGCCTGACCACTTCGTGTTGCGGTAGCGGTTGTTTCCAGCGGCTGCTGAACGTTACGAAGGCGTCTGGTGCTCCTTCCCTGATTACTTGAGCATACTAAGACATATTTGGTGGTAACACGTCAGTTATTTTGTACCCAGTGAACGTTTCTTTCCGCTTATAACACCGCATAACGTATGCGTATGCGTTCTCAGACACTAATTGCCGGGCATGGTGATGACAAGATTGTTGTATGTATCCGTCCTGAGCTGTGCCGTAAAATGAAAGACAACACCTCTTGGCTGATGCAACACCACACGACCACCGTGTAGATAATGTGCTTTGCAGACTGCTTGAGAAGTGCAGGTCTCGAGCGACTCAGAGTAGTCAAACTACTACAAGCATTGCTGTGCCATGCTTGATTTGCCGGTAAGAGCCAAACACGTAACCGTCATATGCTTCCATTAGAATCCAAATAAGTTGGCGGTATTCACAGGCACATCCCTGGGAGATTCTATGCTCTGCCGCAAAGGACAAAATTGTGCATGCGGCTTAGCGTTCATCGATGCCTTTCTTTTGAAGACTGTGATAATTCTGCAACCACGTTCCTTATCACTGATATGCATCCGCACTCTCTTCTCCGTACGATGGATTGTGTGACGAGATAACACAAGTGAGAACGTGGCTCGAGGTGTGCGATCCTTATTCAACGCCGGTCCATCGTCTGGGACTTTTTGTTGGCGCCCAGGCTAACTGAATCACACTATCGCACCAGCAAACAGGTGCAGAACCGCAGTCAGATGTTCAGAGTGGCCATCCATATACGAGCACGTCCTAACATAGCAACGTATATATCATGATTAGTGATGATATATAGCCTATATGATCTACACTTTGCAGTCATGATGAATCGCTATAGTATGATATGGTAAAGTGCTGGTTAAATGGATGTTTTGCCCCTACCCCACGGCATTGTCGTCATTAACCCCACCTTATAGAGCTTCTGTCTATTCTATTGTGCACAGGTGTTTGTTGCCAGAAGTCACATTAACCCCATCTTGTAAGTATACTGTCTTTTCTATTGTACACAGGTATGTGCTGCCATAAGTCATATTAACCCCACCTTATAGATGTTCTGTCTAGTTTAATGTGCACAGGTGTGTGTTGCCAGAAGTGGTGCTACGCACATAGTCTTTTTGGAACTTTGTTTGAGGTCCCGATATTAACCTCTTGTAAAGTGGAGGGGGAGTAGAATGATGTCGAAAAGCTACCTGACGTAAACAATGAATATACCTATTCATGAATAATGAATTCTATATAATTCTATAATAATGAATGAATTGATGAGTGATTTTCAATGACCTTGTTGATTGTTTGATGATGGTGATGTCAGTATTGTTTCTGCTGCTTTCACCAATCAGTACCGACCTGGTTCCAGAAGCCATGTGAAGCCATGTGAAGAATAGGCGCTTTTAAAAGACCCAAATATCACATAAAAAACAATACAAATGAAAAGTGGCACTTCATGATGTGACAAATCAAGTGATTTCAAAACAATTGTCATTAAGCGTGGGTCTCCACTCGAATTTCAGAATTTCAGGGTACTATACAAACATCGTAGGTGGTCTGGCGCCAAATGAGAGTGTGCTGCACTATCCGAGCCGCTTCGCCTCGGACTAGGTGACGCCTCGGCATCTTGTGGTAATGCACACATAATGGTGAATTAGCATGGTAGTCGGGGAGAATTCTTCAGGTCATCAATAAGAAAAAAAACTTAAACATGTCGAGTGAACGGGGGCATATAAAATTCCCCCACAGACGTCAGGACGCAGCTTCTCTCCTGAAATCTGCTATCGAATAATCATTCAGCTCGACCCTGAGGTCGGTGAGGGCAAATGTTCGCTTAGTCAAATCGGATTAGACGTTTCTCAGGCCAATTGATATACATCTACTGGGGAGTGGGGTGGAATAGTGACGCCTACTCGCATCATTCAGGGGCCGTTCCATCAGGTCAGCTAAAGGATATTTCCCCGGCCTGTCAGGAAGGTGTTTCCCGCGGCCTTCCCCAGTGCCGGTGAGGGACTTTCCCTCCGACCTGCCGATGGCAGGCATGCCGATCCAGCCCGTACGTGCCGATCCAGCCCGTACGTGACGTCCATCCCGTACGTGACGTCCGCCTGGCGGGACGATGGCCGACGGATGTGACGATAACGCCGCGCCGGCGGTCGGTTTCTCTTAACCTTCGCCCGGCGCGACGCACGCGTCGCGCTCTGACCGCGTTATCGCCAGCTTTTTTGTGTCGCGGCTTCGCGCAGTTCAAAGTCTAGGTCAGAAAGTTTCTCCGAGGTCCGGCGGGCGGCCGCCGCCGCCGCGTTTCGGCGGCGTTTGGTCGTCGGCGCGACGTCCCGCCCGCCGGCCGCCGAGCCGGCGTTGCCTGGCAACCGAGGGAATGGTCCGGAGAAACCCGCAAAGGAATATGTTGGCCTCTCTGCTTGTCTTTCGTCAGCTGCCATTACTGTCGATTTGTTTCGGAATTACGGTAACCGCGGCTTTTGTCTGCTCCATTCTTCTCCGGAATCGTTTTCTCCGCATTGGATTTTATCAGCACCAATTCCACTAAGGTGCACAAAATCATGGAATATCAACGTGTATTAGATATATATATATATATATATATATATATATATATATATATATATATATATATATATATATATATATGTATATATATATGCACGAAAACATAATATATACCGGTTCTACACATGAGAGTATATAGATATACGCACGGACGTTCATTCCTGAAGCAAATACTGAGGCGAGAGGGGGAGGGGGAGCAACAATGCATGAAGGAAATGGGCGGTTCGGAAAGGATTTGGGATCACACTATACGGTCTCTTGGTAAAAGTTGAACATATTCCGTACAGGCCAAAGTCAGCATTAAGTGGACACTTGCCCCATCAAGAGTATATACAACAACAGCCGTGGATATACGGCATACCCGGATGTGTGACGCACTATGCGTGTTGTCTGACGTTAATGCCGAGCGCATATTATCATCAGGTGAATCATCGGGGTCGCTTTGTGAACATAATTGCGCGAGAGGTCAGTAAGGACAAATTTATGTAGATCTAAACTTGAGCCGGGCTTTTGGCTGGTGTCGATGCTCTGGTCCGAGGAAAAACCTGTTGAGTGGGGAGGTGAAGAGGTGCGATCTAGTCTTTTTGCAAATGAACATTGGGAAGAAGAGCGCCAAAACCAGCATTGGAGCAATGGCCTGTTCAGAAGCATACAAAGTAACACGCCTAAGGTGACTTCAGCTCACAAAGTCAGCAACTCTGGCGCATTTGGCGAAGAGGGCAAAATTCAGCTTCCATTCCCCTTCTAGGTGTCTGCAACTTAGTGCAGTTGTTCCATGCCCTATCTCGACCTCAGAGCGTAGATCAACGGCGTCGGAATAAAACGTCCGAGATGTATAGTGTAGTGCAATTTGAATCTTCATCATTTTAGGATTAACCCTCCCCGTCTTTCCGATCATATCCTCACATCCCGTCTCGGGGGGGGGTTGATACAACCCACCCCATCTAATCTCCAAACCATGCGTCACACGAAAACGAAAGAGGTGTCATCGGAAAGCGCTCGACGAGTAGGGCCAGACCCCCCCCCCCTAAAAACAAATCCCCTAAAGTGACGTCACTAGGGGGCCTAGGTTTTCACGACTTACATCATGTTTTTGGCCCTGGGGAGTTCATTTTGGGGAGGTTTGAAAAACAATATTTCGAATCAGAAAATCGACCATGGCCCTAATTTTGTTCCCACCAAAAAATCACAATTCTATTTTGGGGGAAATTTCAAAATTTTGTGTTTTCAATTTTCTTTAATTTTTCTCTTTTTTTAATGGTAGAACGGACCGAAAAACGTTGTTCGAAGTCAACTTGTTCTCACAAAAACAATCTTACTTTAGCCAGAGTCTTCGATTTTAGCTCTAATGGGCAAATATGCAAAACTAATAAGTAATCAAAAACGGAAAAAAATGAAATTCCTCTGGGGCATTTTGTTTCGTCCATAAAGATAAGCAAACGCTGAAAGTTTCATTAAAATGCCTGTATCCGTTAAAGAGTGACGACTGGTTGAACTTTTCTGGAGGTGACCTCACTTGACCTTGACTAACTCGTTGACCCTAGATGACCTGACCTCAAAATTTGTACACAACATGCTAAATGGATGTGGGAAAAGGTATGCCAAATGTAGGTGCGCTTCCGCGCGCCGTTCTTTCATTGTCCGCGGAAGACCTTAGGGGGGGAGGCATATCAACCCCCCCTAGACGGCGCGGGTTAAAAAGACTTCGCTTGGTGAAATTGAAACCGTTCCACTTCCAACCACCTTGTGTTCGTCCAGGTTCGTCAGTGGCCATGGGCGTATGGATTTGGTCTAAGTGAAGACATATGTGATATGGTCATTTCACTTATTTCTCGGCATGTGTTCAAGTTTTCCGGCTGCCCTTGCGAGGAACATCTTAATTCCGCACATCCAATGTGCGGCATACCCAATGTACGGAACACCCAATGTTCGGCACACCCAAGGGGATGTGGGTGCTTAGAGGCGTGTCTGACCATAGATGTCATTTGCGCCGCCTTTAAAGCGAGTGGTTTTGCAAGGGAGTTTTAAGTAAAGTGTAAATTTACGTTAAAAGAGTCTTATATTATGGTGTATGTGACGTTAAGGTCCTGAAGACCCGGGGTGGGCGGGGGGCATCTCCCAGATGTTTTAGAGTTTTTGTGTACTCTACTCCTTCGCAATATAATTTGTAGTTTGGGTGGAGAAGGGTTGACAAGAAAGTTGATTGTGCCAGGGTGTCGGCATTGGCCTACTATTGTCCAAAAGTACTGAGGGGTCTTTACTGCGCGGGCAAGAAGGAGATTGCCCACACCTATCATGCCGGGTATCGCGTGTTAGTTGTTAGTAGTAGTTAGCAGCAGCATGCATTCATGCAGGATTGTGTGTGATATTAGTACGGGTATTTTGCGATTCGTCTCATCGATGTCCGTTGTACATCTGAGTAACCGTTTTAGGTTGTGGATTAGAAAACAAATCGGCTCATCTACGTCCTTTGGTACCTCTGGGTAAACGTTTTACGCTGTGCTGATTTATAAGGCAAGTCGGTTCACCTACGTCCAGCGACACCACAAGGGCGCCATTTATTTCGAGTGGTAAAGCGAATCGCCGAATACGTCCGATGCCATTCGTGGATGGCTGTTTACCTTACTGCGATGAGTGGTTGCGCGGGTATGTTATGAGTGGTATGATATGAGTGGTATGATATGAGTGGTATGATATGAGTGGTATGTTATGAGTGGTATGATATGAGTGGTATGTTATGAGTGGTATGTTGTGAGTGATATGCTATGAGTGGTATGATATGAGTGGTATGATATGAGTGGTATGTTATGTGTGGTATGTTATGAGTGGTATGTTATGAGTGGTATGTTATGAGTGGTATGATATGAGTGGTATGATATGAGTGGTATGCTATGAGTGGTATGTTATTAGTGGTATGATATGAGTGATATGCTATGAGTGGTATGATATGAGTGGTATGTTATGAGTGGTATGATATGAGTGATATGATATGGGTGGTATGATATGAGTGGCATGTTATGAGTGGTATGATATGAGTGGTATGATATGGGCGGTATGATATGAGTGGTATGTTATGAGTGGTATGATATGAGTGGTATGAGGTGCGTGTTGGAATTCGTGTTGGTGGTGTGGTGACTACAATAATCATGCTAGTTTGGTGGCGTACAGATAACCAAATAGTAGTTGAAGGAGCTCTGGGTGTTTGTCACCTAGAAGCGAGACAGTGATGGCAGAAGACTTTAAGTGGTTATCTTTGAGCATTAAACCACGCCGTCTTTCCGGTCAGATTCTCACAGCCCGTCCGTCCTTTATGGCCCTCTAATTTGCAAACTAAGTGTTGCACGAAAACGAAAGTAGTGTCATCGGGAAGCGCTCGACAAGTAGGGCCCGAAACCACCACCAAAACATCTTCCCACCAAAAAGTGGCATCACAAGGGAGTCTATCGAACCACAACCGACAGAATGTTCTGGGCTCTGGGGAGTTCGTTTTGGGGGAGATTTTGAAACAAAAATTACATTGAATCGGAAAAGGAAGACGAAATCGGCCATGGCCCCAAAATGTTGGCCTACCCGAAAATCAAAACGTGATTTTTTTTTAGATTTTCAAAATTTCAAATTTTCAATTGTTTTCAAGTTCTTTGCTCTAATGGGTAGAGACCGAGAAACGTTGTTTGATGTCAACTTGCACTCATAGAAAGTGCCTACTTCAGCCAGAATCTGCGACGATTATAGCCCTAATAGGGAAATATGCGAAACTGGTAAGTCATCAAAAAAATACCAAATTCCAAAATTCCTCTGGTGCGTTTTATTGTACTCCTAAAGATAAGCAAATGCTGGAAGTTTCATTAAAATATCTTCATCCGTAAAAGCGTGGCGACTGGTTGAACTTTTTGGAGGTGATCTCACTAGACCTTGACTAGGTCGTTGACCGCAGATGACTTGACCTCAAAATTTCCCACAACATGCCAAATTGACGTGGAAAAAGGTATGCCAAATTTCGGTGCGCTGTCGCGCGCCATTTCTTCACTATAAGCGGAAAACTTTAAGGTGGTGTAAAACGACCCCCCCCGAGACGGGGCTGGTTAGAGCTATTAGTCTGGCAGGATGTGGCATATGTTGCTAATGTGGTGTTGCAGGTTTCGAAGTGAGGTATTGCATAATGGTCATCCTCTAGTTGAGGCTTTGTAAACCTTGTGCAACCAGCTCCAAGTCTAGTGAGGATGACTTCCTTTTGGCGGTGTGATCGGCTTCATGTGTTCCATGTGCCTAACGTTGGTTTGATGTTGTAGGTGTGGTTGGAGCTGTGAGGTGTGGGGTTGTGTTGTGTCCATGTGTGGTGGTGACGCTTACGTACGTGGCGTTGTAGGAGTGCTTTGCGGTCGTCTACCGAAAATTATAATTTGAGATGAGTGGGATCGATGAGACTTGCTTTGCTAGTCTATCTGCTTGCTCATTTCCTGGTATGTTGACGTGGCCCGGAATCCAGAGGAAGGAAATGCTGCTTACGTTGAGGGCCACGGCTTGTTGGATTCCATTAATGACTGGATGTGGGCAGTCGTGAGTGCCGCTGCTTAACTGAAAGATTGACGATTTGGAGTCTGAACAAATTACTACGTTTCTCGTTTTGCTCCTTTTTTTAAATGAAGATAGCGGCCAGTATGGCCGCTGCTTCAGCGGTGAAGATGGAAAAGTTATCCGGTAGACGTTTGGAAAGCCAAGGCCTTGGGCCAATGATTCCGATGCTCACTTTGTCTTCGTGTTTTGACTCATCCGTGAATACGAGTGTTTTGTCTTTGTTGAGATCGGCGAATTCGTTGAAGGTGCCAAAAATTTCGGCCGGCGTGATATCCGATGTCTTTACCGAGGGCAAGTACTCGACCTTTGGTTGACTGTAGGTCCAGAATGGCCTAGTGGGCAGTCAAGCCGCAGTGATTGGCAATGTGAGGTGAGGCATCTGATTCAACCGTGGAAAGTTGAACACTAAATGGTGGGAGTTTGCACCCAAACCAGCTGCTGTCGTATCTGTCAGCCAGAAAGCAGCGCTGTGCCGGGTGGTTGTCAATGGATTTGGCTTTGGTGTGGTAGCGGCACAGCTGTTGTGTCCTGAAGCAGAGGGTGAGCATGTCTAAGTCTACTAGAAGACTGGCTATGGTTGTGCTGCTGAGGGCTTCTGTGGCTGCTCTGATACAGCCGTTTTAAATGGCTTCTAAGGCACATTCAATTTGCGGCACACCCAGTGTGGGCGGCAGACCCAGTAAACGGCACATTCAGTGTGCGGCACAGCCAATTTGCGGCACACCCAGTGTGGGCGGCAGACCCAGTAAACGGCACATCCAGTGTGCGGCACAGCCAATGTGCGGCACACCCAGTGTGGGCGGCAGACCCAGTAAACGGCACAGCCAATGTGCGGCACAGCCAATGTGCGGCACACCCTGTGTGGGCGGCAGACCCAGTAAACGGCACATCCAGTGTGCGGCACAGACAATGTGCGGCACACCCAGTGTGGGAGGCAGACCCAGTAAACGGCACATCCAGTGTGCGGCACAGACAATGTGCGGCACACCCTGTGTGGGCGGCAGACCCAGTAAACGGCACATCCAGTGTGCGGCACAGCCAATTTGCAGCACACCCAGTGTGGGCGGCAGACCCAGTAAACGGCACATTCAGTGTGCGGCACAGCCAATTTGCAGCACACCCAGTGTGGAGGCAACCCAGTAAACGGCACATCCAGTGTGCGGCACAGCCAATGTGCGGCACACCCAGTGTGGGAGCGACCCAGTAAACGGCACATCCAGTGTGCGGCACAGCCAATGTGCGGCACACCCAGTGTGAGGCAGACCCAGTAAACGGCACATCCAGTGTGCGGCACAGCCAATGTGCGGCACACCCTGTGGGGCGGCAGACCCAGTAAACGGCACATTCAGTGTGCGGCACAGCCAATTCACACACCCAGTGTGGAGGCAGACCCAGTAAACGGCACATCCAGTGTGCGGCACAGACAATGTGCGGCACACCCAGTGTGGGCGGCGACCCAGTAAACGGCACATCCAGTGTGCGGCACAGCCAATTTGCAGCACACCCAGTGTGGGGGCAGACCCAGTAAACGGCACATCCAGTGTGCGGCACAGCCAATGCGCGGCACACCCTGTGTGGCGGCAGACCCAGTAAACGGCACATCCAGTGTGCGGCACAGTCAATGTGCGGCACACCCAGTGTGGGAGGCAGACCCAGTAAACGGCACAGCCAATGTGCGGCACACCCAGTACAAGGCACACCCAGTGTGAGCGGCAGAGGTGCACAAAACGTCAACAATGTCACCTACAAGCATTGAAACCCATACATCTGTCACATTTCGAAACTTTCGGATTTTACCTAACCTACTCCAATAGCACAGGTCCCCAAAACGGCATAGCACAGGTCTCCAATAGCACAGGACGCCGCAACGGAACCCTATCAACTGTCATGGCGTATCTGTGACAGCCTGCAGCGCCATGGTTCAGCCTAATGGAGCTGGCTGCGTGGAGCCGATATTGTGCACCGGGATCTGTCCCAAAAGAGGTAGCGCTGCCAAATGTCCTGTTCCGAAATTGCAGTGATAACTTACCGAAATATAAGCGAATAGTTTGTGAAGTAACAAAAAATAAACTGTACATGAAATACTTTTGCGTTAGAATGTCTTTCCTGAAGTGATATATCTTCTTTATGTGGTAAATATTTTTCCTTCTTCGAATAATGATTATCTGTCACAACAACGGCACAGTTTCAGCCAATATCTCTCACCTACGCTGGTAGGCGAGGTGGCAGGTTTGTGCACCTCTGGTGGGCGGCACACCCAGTGCAATGCATACCCAGTGTGCGGCACAGCCAATGTGCGGCACACCCAGTGCGAACCACACCCGGCTTGTCCAGCCAGTCGACACTCACTACGGCGAACCTAGCCAGGCTGTAAGTGGTCCGGCTCGCGTCTCTAGGTATGAGGAGCCCATGAATCTCCACGGTCTCCTCACGGACAGTCTCCACCGACCGAGCTTGCCAGTCACGGAGACGCATGAAATCCGCGTCGGCAGCAACAGTTCTGAGGAACATGCACCTGGACAGAGCAGCAGAACTCAATACATCATCCGTAGGCGCTGCGGATCTCTTTTCTCGGGAGAAAGGAGATTCGCGCAGCGGGGAGAAGATCCCTTTTCTCACCAGCGGTTTTCTCAGATGGTCACTGTTCTCGCCAGAGGTCTCATAAAGGACAGTTGTATCGTGCCCTTTCCTATATGTGCTGGGCATTTATTCTGCGCTTCACGTTCACTTCTATTGATCACGGCGACCTGCCGACATTTAATTACGCCTTTCCTGTCGATATTCCGCCACGTTTGTTCACCCTTGGACGTCGGTCACTGGCCTGTGTACTTGCTTGAAGTCTGCAGCGACCTTCACCAGGCATGTACCTACAGAGACCTTTTGTCAGGTATTGTATCGACTTGTATCGACACTTATCAAGTTGTACCTGAAGCGACCTTTATCAGGTATGCACCTGCAGCGACCTTCATCAGGTGTGTACGTGCAGCGACCTTTCCCAGGTATGTTCCTGCAGCAACCTTTGTCAGGTATACATCTGCTGCTACACTTATCAGATACTTGCTGCGACTTGTGCCAGGTTCCTGTGCTGCAACCTTCACCAGGTGTCTACTGCGACCTTAGCTGGGAGTCTGCACGTTCACATTGCAGGAGCTTTGTTGTCGCCACCCGTCACGCCGTTCGCAGTGATTATTGCCGACTACCACTGGTCTGTTCTAACTCCTTACCAACTACCACTGGTTTGTTCCAACTCCTTACCAACTACCACTGGTCTGTTCCAACTCCTTACCAACTACCACTGGTCTGCTCGAACTCCCTATCAAATACAACTGGTCTGTTCCAACTCCTTACCAACTACCACCGGTCTGTTCCAACTCCTTACCAACTACCACTGGTCTGCTCGAACTCCCTATCAAATACAACTAGTCTGTTCAAACTCCTTACCAACTACCACTGGTCTGTTCCAACTTCTTGCCACCTACCACTGATCTGTTCCAACTTCTTGCCAACTACCACTGGTCTGCTCGAACTCCCTATCAAATACAACTGGTCTGTTCCAACTCCTTACCGACTACCACTGGTCTGTTCCAACTCCTTACTAACTACCATCGGTCTTTTCTATCTCCTTACAAACTACCACTGGTATGTTCCAACTCCTTACCAACTACCACTGGTCTGTTCCAACTCCTTACCAACTACCACTGGTCTGTTCCAACTCCTTACTAACTACCACCGGTCTGTTCCATCTCCTTACAAACTACCACTGGTCTGTTCCAATTCCTTACCAACTACCACTGGTCTGTTCCAACTCCTTACCAACTACCACCGGTCTGTTCCAACTCCTTACCAACTACCACTGGTCTGCTCGAACTCCTTACCAAATACCACTGGTCTGTTCCAACTGCTTACCAACTACCACTGCTTTGTTCCAACTTCCGACACCCTGCAGAGATCTTCATTAAACACGTCTGTCATGGTATCTATCTGGGATCCGTGACCTCTTTTGTTGCGAGGATCCGTAACGATCCTTGCCGAGAACCGGCACCACGCATCTGCAGGGCACGCAGCACCTACAAACACGGGTGCAGCAGCGTGCGTCGCAGATCTTTGGGTGACCATCCCGGAGGCTCGGTGGAGCGTTATTTTTTAGCCGGGCCACCGGTGAATGGCTCCCGCTGGCGGCGGCCGGAGCCGGTGCCGGAACGCCAGCGGCAGCGGCGCCGCGTGGTGGCCAGTCGCCGGGCCGCTCCACAGATCGTGACATCACTTTCACTTTTTACTGCGCCGCAGCCGCACGGGCCGGCACGCCACGGCAGGACTTGTCCGACTTCTCTGGCCGGCCGGCCCCCACCTCAGGAGACAGCCGAGCTGGCGAGGAGACAGCCCACCTCACGAGACCGCCGAGCTGGCGAGGAGACAGCCCACCTCACGAGACCGCCGAGCCGGCGAGGAGACAGCCCACCTCACGAGACCACCGAGCCGGCGAGGAGACGACGGCCACGACACGCAGGGATGGTGGGACTGGCGAGGTAGCGGCATGTGGAGACGACGGGACTGGCGAGGTAGCGCCATGTGGAGACGACAGGACTGACGAGGTAGCGGCATGAGGAGACGACGGGACTGACGAGATAGCGGCATATGGAGACGACAGGACTGACGAGGTAGCGGCATAAGGAGACGACAGGACTGACGAGGTAGCGGCATGAGGAGACGACGGGACTGACGAGGTAGCGGCATATGGAGACGACAGGACTGACGAGGTAGCGGCATGAGGAGACGACGGGACTGACGAGGTAGCGGCATGTGGAGACGACGGGACTGACGAGGTAGCGGCATGTGGAGACGACGGGACTGGCGAGGTAGCGGCATATGGAGACGACAGGACTGACGAGGTAGCGGCATGAGGAGACGACAGGACTGACGAGGTAGCGGCATGAGGAGACGACGGGACTGACAAGGTAGCAGCATATGGAGACGACGGGACTGGCGAGGTAGCGGCATGTGGAGACGACGGGACTGACAAGGTAGCGGCATGTGGAAACGACGGGACTGACGAGATAGCGGCATGTGGAGACGACGGGACTGACGAGGTAGCGGCATGTGGAGACGACGGGACTGACGAGGTAGCGGCATGTGGAGACGACGGGACTGACGAGGTAGCGGCATGTGGAGACGACGGGACTGACGAGGTAGCGGCATGTGGAGACGACGGGACTGACGAGGTAGCGGCATGTGGATACGACGGGCCTGACGAGGGGACGGCACAGGGACATGACGCGAATGGCGAGGTCACGGCAGCCACAGAACACCGATCCTCCCGACGAGGCGCCACTGGCGAGGAAGTCCCTGACCAGGTGTCGATACACTGCCGAGCTGACGACGCCGACGAGGTGGTGCTCCGGGCAGGTAGCGGTGCTAACGCGATGGCAAGAGCCATACATGGTCTAGCCAACGAGCAGCGCAGAAGCCCGCCGTGGACAGACGCAGGCGGACCAACTGTGCCAACTTCATTTCCCCAGGGACGGGGCACGAGTTCCGCGACCAGGCAACTCCACCACCGGTGATTATGGTCAGAAAGTCTGGCCTTTCCGTTCAGCGACTGGTCGACGGAAGTGGCTGCAGGATGGAAGGCGATGGTGCTGCGAATGGCTCTGGCTGTGCAATACTCGCACAGGCCGTGGGCAAAGGTAAAAATAATGCTGTATTTCGTACCTGTTACGTCACCAAGCAGCGGGGCGAAGTGTGAAGTTGGCGATTTCCATGCTATCGCACATGCCACAACCTTTTCATCCTGTGCGTGCACGTGCACGTATGTGCTGCACCGCTTTACGCATGCGTGCGATCGCTAGCGGAACCAAGGAGGGGGAGGGAAGGGTCAATATGGCCAGACCCCCTTGCCGTGAAAAGTGAAGTGGGTGCAAGCAGTCACTTCGCCCCTCATGTCCTTTGCTCTCCTAACGCAAAGTGAATATTTTCTGACCATCCGGTTCGGGAACACCCTGCCCTCACCCCGCTGCACACCTGTGTTCCCAATAAGCCCGCCAGAATTTGGCGGCTTGTCGAAGTTTGCCAAAAAACCGGCCGGCTGTCCCCCCCCCTGTTTGGCCCACCTTTGAACGCCGACTGGTTCCGCCACTGCGTACGACTGACTATGCGTCTTCAACGTAGAGCGGTGGCCCTCCCCCTCCCCATCACACCACATCTCCATGATGACTCGCACGGCACTGCCATTGTGCCGCTAAGTTTTACCGCCAAGAACTGCTTAACATGTGTCGCCTTCCACCCGGGTTGTGCAGTTTGTGTGTCTGCATGCGCCCCTCAGTACTCGCCAGCACACCCCGACGGACTCGAGCGCCACCGCCAGCAGCATACCGACTGCCACCGACGCCAGTCCACCGCCAGCAGCATACCGACTGCCAACGCCGATCTGCAGAGCTGACGCTGTTAGGTTAGGTTATGCCGACTGCCACCGACATGTCGACTGCCACCGCCGATCTGCAGAGCTGACGCTGTTAGGTTAGGTTATGCCGACTGCCACCGACATGCCGACTGCCACCGACGATCTGCGGAGCTGACGCTGTTGGACAGCCTCGTGCATAATTCCTCAGGCGCCACATACTGTACAGAATCCCTGAGTGGTGCCGAGTCGACAACTGCAAGCGGGGCAGCAGAGGAATGACCGCCCATTTCAATGGAACATTACGTTTATGGGCGGTGCAGGTCATCATGGGGTTCACCATGGGTCCGCATGGGTTCGCATGGGGTCCACCATGGGGTTCGCATGGGGTCCGCCACGGGGACCGCCAGCATTCCGGTCGAGGGTGAGATATCCCTTCGATATTTTGTGTGCTTACTTATGCCATTGGTCATATTGGATGGCATGTGAATAATGGACAGAAAATGTCATAAACATAATTCTCTCCCGACTGCATTATTTTCATTTCCAGTTGGCGAATCCCATGGATGTGATGAGCAATGTCGCCAATGTTTTCCGTGGAGGAGCACGTATTCACTGCTGCGGACGCCGGAGCGTAGGTTGTCGCTACCATGCGACGGTCGCTGCTGACCGAGCACATGACGTAGGTTGTCGCTACCATGCGACGGTCGCTGCTGACCGAGCACATGACGTAGGTTGTCGCTACCATGCGACGGTCGCTGCTGACCGAGCACATGACGTAGGTTGTCGCTACCATGCGACGGTCGCTGCTGACCGAGCACATGACGTAGGTTGTCGCTACCATGCGACGGTCGCTGCTGACCGAGCACATGACGTAGGTTGTCGCTACCATGCGACGGTCGCTGCTGACCGAGCACATGACGTAGGTTGTCGCTACCATGCGACGGTCGCTGCTGACCGAGCACATGACGTAGGTTGTCGCTACCATGCGACGGTCGCTGCTGACCGAGCACATGACGTAGGTTGTCGCTACCATGCGACGGTCGCTGCTGACCGAGCACATGACGTAGGTTGTCGCTACCATGCGACGGTCGCTGCTGACCGAGCACATGACGTAGGTTGTCGCTACCATGCGACGGTCGCTGCTGACCGAGCACATGACGTAGGTTGTCGCTACCATGCGACGGTCGCTGCTGACCGAGCACATGACGTAGGTTGCCGCTACCATGCGACGGTCGCTGCTGACCGAGCACATGACGTAGGTTGTCGCTACCATGCGACGGTCGCTGCTGACCGAGCACATGACGCATGACGGCCAGGGCGGGAGTCCGGGCTGCTGGGTTGGCGGCTGACTGGCCCACTTCCCGACTGTCCGCCGGCACGGCCGCCGCCGCCACGACGCGCGCAGAATCCGTACATTAAAAACAGCCGACCTACTTTTACTTCCACTTTACTTTCACTACGGGCAGCCCCTCCCTGGTGGCGCTGCGGCGGTGGCGGCGCGAGGCTCACTTTCTTCCTGTACCGGTCCACGTCTTATCGGACGGCTGCGCTCGACGGAGCTCCCCCCCCCAACACACCTACCACACGACGCCCCCCCCATCCCCATCATCGGACCCACACCTCCCCCTTCACCGCAACGTGCTCAAACATGGCGCACGGCCGGTCGGCGGCGGGCCGTCGTGCGCGTACTTATCGACAGGGTGTCTAGCCGCCAGCGAGCAAAGAACGCACGGCCACCTCCGACACCGCTGCGTCTCTGCGCGGCCCTTCACCGGCGGCCGCCGCCACCGCCGCCGCCGCCGTCACGGAAGGTCGCCGGGTCGCGACCAGGTCGTGCGGCGCCGCGTCGGCCGCGCGCCACTTCCCGATGTGGCACAAAGAAATGGAGAGTCGTCGGCGTCAAGTTTAGTGTGTCGCCCGGCGTCCGCCGCTCGGTTGCCACGCGCGTCTTCAGAAAGTGAATCGTCGCGGTGTGGTGGGAAGGCTGTGGAAGCCATGCGGCTCAAACCCTGCCTCGCTGACCGGTCGCGCTTCAGCTGTTCCGTGACGTGTCTATGCCATGTATTTATAGGTGCATTTTCGTATATGTTACCGATGTGCAGTGCATGAGAAATAGGTTGAGCTAGAAATGTAGATAGGTAAGGTTTTGCAGGAATCCTGAGCATGGCCATTTTCAATCAGATTGATGTCTTAGATATCGGCTGTTACACAACAAGTCGTCAAGAACAGCGTCTATTGGTATGGCAGAGAAATAGCATGTGATGTAAGGATGTTTATGTGAAGAAGTATATATCGGAATGTTTTCCATGAAAAACGAATTCAATGTAAAGAACGTTCAGAAGTACGGCACCGAATTACCCGTCTTGTAGGATTTTGAGGTATTTCTGAGGAGACGTCCTGTACACTAACTTGCACTTGTATTTACCAACGCTCGCTTTAGGTTAGTTCGTAAAATTGTGGTCGCGCGCTGTTGTGTACGTTTTCGGGTGTGGCTGGGACCATTAGCATAATTTTGGCTGCAGCTAAGCACGCAGTCTTCTCAGCGTCTAGCATGTTCCGGATAAGGAGGGCGAAATGCAGCATGTTCGGGATGTGATAAATATACCGGCAGAACCACTAAGTGACTTAATCCAATGAAAGCACACTAAGCACGCACAAAGCCGTTAAGTGCATGCTTTGGATCGTGCTCATAGGTATCTACCGATTGATATTCATTGAGCTTCACAATTTTGCTTACTTCCGAAATTGGAAGCGGCGCTTCTGCAGTGCAAAAGTGTTCGGATTGCGGTGGTTCAGGGTACTGCCATAAACCGGTAACTTGCGTTATAGAAAGATCATCACATTCCAGCAGCCTCTCAGTCGTGATGAAGCAATGTCATGTAGTTCTCAACCAGTGCTTATCAACACACACTGGCAGATCCAGGGGGAGGGCAACAGGGCCATGCTCTCCTCCTCCGCTCTCAAGGGGCCGAGGTTTGCCGAAATTTTGCATTAAAATGGCATTGTCGCAAAACCATTTTATCTCAAGATCATTTTATGACATAAATATTGGTTTAACCTGAGTGCCGAGTGAACAGTCCCAAAGACTGTTAGCTGTTCAAATCCCATGACTTTTTAAAAATGGGATTTTTTTTACTTAGCCCCTTCCCAAGCCAGGCTTTTGGATCGGCCCTTGTCGACACCTGTCGTCAATCCAGGACAATGGTACACCAGTCCGCGGCCACGTATTGCGAAGCTATTCCCGGACATCGGCTTCAGTTATCCTTACTACATGCTCTACCACAGCTGGACTAGACGAGTAACACAAGTAACACAGTCGCGTTATGCACACCGGATCAGTCGCCATCAATTTCACTCTGATTGGCTGCCGGTGGACAATGCGCTGAGAAAGCGACAAGTCATTCCCGCCCGGCGGAGCGAGATTACGTCTCGTATGAAAGTGACCTGTCCTGTACAGACGTCGGCCTGCTCATAGTTCCTGACGGCCTCTCGGAAACCAACTCTTGCCTTCAAAATTGCAAACATAACCGGTTGGCTTGGCGACACCTGGGGCTTACAACGATGGTCTGTCATTCGTACCCTTGGAAAACCACCGGGGAAACATTGCTGGCCGTCAGCTGATTGCGTCTTGCAGTCCTCGAGTGGATGGAAATACATATACGCGAAGGCCGTCTGGAACGGGCCTATTTAGTGATGAAAATTGGTCAGGCAGATGGATCATAGAAACGTGTCTTACTTGCAGTAGTATTATTAGCAACACGGGAGTCGATCTCAGCAGGTTGCCGGTGGTTGCGTGGTGATTACATTACAATCACTCGTATGTATGTGTGTGATAGTTTATTTAAGTAATTGCACATGCATGCAGCCACTGCTGTCGAACTTCCCAGATTTCGACAAGTAGTCGAACTTCCCAGTGTAGACTTCGACTAGTAGTTGAACTTCTCAGTGTCCGTTATCAGTGTAAAGAGGTAAATGTCCGAAAATGCCATATTTCAGCGAGTAGACTCCATGCAGCACCGTAACGACCCTGGCATATAAATTTACGCGCACACTACCAAGATATACGGTTGCTGATTTGTGCTATCTACCTCAATATATCACGACGCTGGTGCAATGCTGACAAATACATCCACAGTAGTACCAGCCCGTCGTTGAGACAACTGCGAGCTCCATCATTACATGTGGGTGTGACGTGACGGTGACCTGCACTGACATCACACCGTCACACATGTGGGTGTGACGTGACGGTGACCTGTGCTGAGGTCACACCGTCACACATGACACGTTGTGACGGTGTGACATCTGCACAGGTCAAGGAATGCTTGCTTGCTGATGCGCTGTCGTTTTGCACTCGGAGTCCTCATATCTTCTTGACTATCGCTGACAGAGCTTGCGCACACTGTTTTGCCTATCTAACCGTATCCAGGCCGTACACGACAGCTCACACAGAAGACTCCTTCTCCCAGTATCAGCTGCGAATGCATGTGCAGAGGCAGAATTATCACCAGCTCAAATTGGCCTCGAGCCAAGCGGGCTGGACGTCGGCGGCGTTGCTCGTGACCGGACCCGGTCACTGCCCAGGTGCTGCTGCTGCTGCTGGTGGGGGGCTCTGTGCAGCGGTGCCTGCAGAAGCCGCAGCCTTTCAAGGCTGTGGCGACGTTTTGGTACGCGCGCGGCCATGTCGAAACCAGCTGACCGGCGGGCGCGATCAGCTGGTGTCCGGCGGGAGCGGCGCGTCGGTTGCCCAAGAGTCGGCCGGTCGGCGACGGCCCGTGCCGGTGCCGCCGGTGACGCGGCGACTCGACAAAGAGCGGCCGCCGCCGGCGGGCCGGTCCAGTTCCGCCCCGCTGCCTCGGCGTTCACTTTCGTTCGGCGCGCCGACGGCGTGCACGCGCCGTGGAAACGACTCGGGCGGCGCCGCAGGCGAGGCCAGAGGTCGCGCGGCAGGCGACCGGGTCGCGCCGCCCGCCGCCGGCGAAGACCTCCTCCGTTCAGAGGTCGCGACCCTGGGTGGCGTCGGCGCCGTCGCGGCTCCGTCTTTTGATCCTGTGCATTGGTTGAGTTCATCGGTTTTTTAAAAGGAGCATTAATGACGGAATAACGCTGGCGGACGCACAAAACGACCCGGATATTTACGGCACCTTCCGACAAAACGTGCGCAATTGTTTCCGTGTTAGGTCATGATACCGCGGAATCGGCTGGCTGGTGAAACTTGGCCGGCCGAGGAAAACGGGCTCCTTGCTGGGCGGTCGTGAGAAAAAGTCATATTCGTATGCAAACCGACTCCAAATAGCTTCAATTTCTAGCGTGTTTTCAGTGAAAAGAATATCGGACGGATCTTCGCCAGCAGCTGACTGGTTTTCTAGAAACTGGAAGCTGGCACCTGCCCGGCTTGGACCAGGGGTGTGTCGCCATGGATTTTAGATACGGAAAGCGACTAGATTTTAAAGTCGATTCTTTCTATGCAAACGCTATAGAAGCAATGGTAAACTTCACGAAGTTGGATCGCACATGTCCTTCTCACGGTGGTGCCGCTCGAGGCTTGGACAGAGCTCTTTTCATGACTGGATGTGTGATTTAAAGGTTCAGGTTGGTTTGGCAGATGCTCAGCTTACGCGGAGCGCGTCAGTGCAAGCTTCGAACAGTTTAGGTGGATATATATATATATATATATATATATATATATATATATATATATATATACATAGTTGTAACATTTTATGCATACTCGTATGCTTTTGGAACTTAATGTCATTAATGTTTACAAAGATGGTCGAATTTTAACAAAATATTGACACCGAATTGTCTTGCGGCTTTACCTGCCTTCTGTTGACAAAGCAGTTACGGCTTCGCGAGCTTGGATCCACTCTTCCAGACACCATTGCGCAGTGCACATGCATGCGGTATACGGAAAGGGAGGCTGAGACTCTACGCCTTTGCCAACCAGCCGATGGGCGAATCTAACAACGACTGTAATACAGCACAGAGTCCAGAAGTTTACCGCAAAGGAAGAGAAGCTCTGAGAACATGAGTCGACTGCCGGGCCACCGAGGCCACGCCAAGTTCTGCAGGCTTATCATGCATTGCTCTTGCAGGCTTGCTATCCAATTTAGCCCTCGCGGTTACTTCGTCAGTTGTTTTGGATTATGGTCGGGTGTAAGGTTGAACTGGATTTGATATTTTCGCCACTTAAGTCCACAATTAAACGGAGAATGCTGAACGATGCACTAAGCTTACTCCACAATTCACTTAGGGGCCCATATATTGATGCAGCACTCCCTTTCAAACAAAACTGCCACAAAGTTCACTTTTGTCACCATACTATGAACGATTAATGGTACGCTGTGGCGGTTGTTTTCAGCCGCGAGAGCTGGGGCGTGTCTGACAGGTTTGCATGCATATGTGAGGACTGGAGCATTTATCAGGGATATGGCAGCTCACAACCCTGAGGGAATGTGGTAGATGTATCGCTCCACATATCCGGTACACCGCACACAACAGCGCGTGATTCGCAGCGGACGTGCCTGCCACATTTTGTGGGGGGAGGGGGGAGAATTCGTCGTCGTTGCATGCACGGCACGTTTCAGAAGGCTTAGGGCCGGATCAACTTCGGGTGACGGTGGAGTTTGTCCTGGCTTACTGTGGCGACGGGCAGGAAATTGTTCTCACTTGTTCTCTTCTGGGGCCGAACACCAAGTAGGTATGTAGCCGTTTGCGGTTCAGGTGATGCATACAGTAAAAAACAACGGGCACTAACTTATTCCAAAATTTGCATACTTCGGAACCTATCGCGATTTCAATGCATTCAAGGCTGAAAGGTATTTGATCGAAACTAGTGCTTCAGGTTTATTGAGATCCGGTATGGATCGAGCAGCGGGAATGGAATGCAAGCGAATTTCACCTTGCATTTTGCACGCTTCTGATCGTATTGTACTGTTTCTTCAGACCAACCATGCAACATATGACCCTTCATATGTTTCAGGCTCAGTGTCATTGACATAATGTGACAGATTACAGCTATGCACTTGAAATGCAATGAGAAAGCATACACTCAAGTAAAAGCACGGCAAACACGACGATACAGGAGGGTAAAAGAAAGAAACATAAAATGAAAAATAAAAACTCTAGTTAAGACCACAGTTCAGCACCACACGTAGTATGTGGAACCATTTGCCGCCGCAACGATCTATGTCGCACTCTGGAGGAGCCCAGTAATCGTCTTCGGTCGCAGAAGTGGGTGATTCATTCCACGCGGACACCGCTCGATGGGGCACCGCACGGCGCGTGCCTCTCAGCCAACACATCGCTAGGTCTGATGTCGCTGTCCGGGAAGTGCGAGTCGCTAGGTCTAATGTCGCTGTCCGGGAAGTGCGAGTTGAACGGTGAAACGCCTCTGCGGTGAAACGCCTCTGCGCGAGACGCGACCAAATCACGCAGCACCTGCAGGCCCACATCGAAGTACAGGGCCTCATACAGGCCCACATCGAGGTACAGGGCCTCATACACTTCTGCAATGTCTCGATCCAATTTCAAACGGTCTAGGCGACTCCCACCCAGGGACCGGAGAGCCGGACCATTCCTGTGATGGCGCTTACTATTTACTATTTACTTTACCCGGTTTACCATTTATGCACTGCAATTTTTTTTTTTAAACTCTCTATTGTTCGTTTGTGTTCGTCTCACCCCAAAATGAAATGCAATGCAGAATGTGAGGAAGCACATGGGATTGAGTAAGCAAACTTGAACTTTAGCTTAAGCATGCTTCGGGTCCGGGGTATTGTTTTATATACTTTTGATGGGGCAAGCGCCCCCTTAGTATTGGTTGGGCCCACCAATAATTACAACCTTTAACATGGGACTCTTTGAAGTGTGCCTCCAATCCATTTAGACATGCCCATTGCCTTGATGTATTTTCCCCTAAATAATTTTCAGAAATCAGCACACGTGTTTTTGGTAACTTTTTGCCTCAGGCGATAGTGTGAGTTTAAGAGATGGTTACAATTCCCGACCACTCGACCTATGTGATCCCCTCAAGGCATACATGTATTGGTGACGACACCCAGCAAGTGTACGCATTTTGCAGGCTTTATATCCTGCCGAACAATTTTTAAGGAGAAAGTTTCGGTTTTTAGAATAATCGGACTTTTCGCTCTCGGTGTAATTTTTTTCTTCAAGGTTCGTTTTTAGTGAACGGGACTAAACCAGAGTAGAAGTGAGGCGAGTCACTTTTCAATGTGATGTTTCAACAGGCCTAGGCTTTCTGAGTCGAAAAGGAGCAATGCAATAGCTAGATGTTGTCAGCGTATGTAATGACCTCACGCTCCGGTAGGAGGCAGTGCAGGTCGTAAGCTTGTAATAAGTGCGTCAGCTTAGTTCAAATCAAATGTAATTTAATGCGCTATTTCTGGGTTCAAATCTGTCTGGTCAGCAGTTGAACCTCGAAGGTTTTGGGACTTTCAAGTCGTGATGAAGTCAAATGAAGCAATTTTCCGATTTTCAGCTGGGCGCATATAATCTCCAGAAAGTAACTCAACATTTTGTAAAGGGTCGCAAATTTCCTGTAACTAACAATTCTTCAATTTGTCATTCAATTTGGCCTTGGTTAAAGCAAAATATAAGTGGATTCAGATTCCTTCTCTCCACGGCCTACCACTGATCCTGGTTACCATACAGTTCCCCAGCCATTGTTGTTGCGGTCCGAGACCGTTCATGTTGGCGGAGGGTCAGGTCACACCGTTCCCCTCCCCTCTCACTGAGCGATGATAAGTCAGGTCACACGCAGCCCCGGCGGTGGTCGTGAAAGGAGGCCGCGGGCGACGGGTAAAAGTACGGCTAGCCAGCTGTTGGCGTCAGTAGCAGTCGGCTGACGCGGCATCAGTCGCAATCAGCTGACTCGGCGTCAGTCGCAGTCAGCTGTCGCAACGTCAGTAACAGTCAGCTGTCGCGGCGTCAGTCAATCAGCTGACGCTTCCCACTTAGACATAGTCAGCTGACGCGGCATCAGTCGCAGTCATCCCCTCAGACCACAGCTGACGCGGCGTCAGTCGCATCAGCTTCACAACGTCAGTAACATCAGTGTCGGCGTCAGTCAATCAGCTGACGCTTCCCACTTAGACATAGTCAGCTGACGCGGCGTCAGTCGCAGTCAGCTGACGCTTCCCACTCAGACCTAGCCAGCTGACGCGGTCGGTCGCAGTCAGCTGACGCTTCCCACTCAGACCAGTCAGCTGGCTGGCGAATAGTGCGGTCTATGGGTGTGGTTCACAGATCGACTAAGCTATGATGGCACACTTTTCCCCTTTCTCCAAATCGAACATGCCGCACTTATTTTGGGTAGCCTCTCCAAAAGAACGATTTATATCACCACTCTGGTACGCCATAGCGCATAGCAGGAATTTGTGCTGGAAGGCGGCGGGCTGACCGCTTCGTTCTGATCATGTACCATCTGGCAGGCGATAAATTAAGACGGAAACACTTTTTATTGTCGGTAGGAGTTCGTATGACCTAATTCCTTACACTGGTCCTTTGTGTTGCTGTTCCCGAAGTTTATTGAGATTGTCAGGCCCAAGTATTGTCGGAACAGTTTCTTTTTCTGGGTTCGGCCAGCCCATCGTTTAAATGCCTTCGATATCTAAGTTCCAGTCAGATGCTGGAACTGCTCTTCCCAAGAAATCACGAAGGTCACGTGATCACCGGCAGCTACCGTGCCCAGCAGCGTGGCCCGGAGGTATTTTGCCAAGATATCAGTTGCACGTTTCAGTAGCAAGCCAGCAGCTTACATGCTATGACAGGAGTTCCGGCGAGTACATGTCTAAATGTTCCCGTCAACCCTGTTCCTACCTTCCTCAGACCTACTTGAACTCCAATGTGATAATATCCCACGGTAAATACAACGGGGGCGGATCTTGCCCAGCCAACGTCGAGAACGTACTCGCATATCAATACCAAATGTGCACCAACTTCGGCTGGCATGCGACTCAGATTTCATTGCATCCAGAAATGGAAATTGGTCTTGAAATAGTGGATGCCATGAGCAATGGATGCCCTGTATGCCTTGAAATGATCATCCATGGCGAGTTCTTTCAATGGGCCGAAAATATAGACGATGAATCTCGAGCAAGCTTACACTCGTGCATCGAAGGAAGAATACTATATGTGAGCAGTCCGGCCTTCCTGGATGTGAGCAGCCCGGTCTGCCTGAATGTAAGCAGCCTGGCCTGCCTGGATGTGAGCAGCCCGGCCTGCCTGGATGTGAGCAGCCCGGCCTGCCTGGATGTAAGCAGCCCGGCCTGCCCGAATGTGAGCAGCCCGGCCTTCCTGAATGTGAGCAGCCCAGCCTGCCTGGATGTAAGCAGCCCGGCCTGCCTGGATGTGAGCAGCCCGGTCTGCCTGAATGAATACGACTGTCTTCACCAGCTCGTTTTCAACGCTTGTGAAGCCCAGGAAGTAATCTTTCTTGTACCGTTTTTGCACTCGCCCATCCAGGAGGGTTGTCGCCACCACTCTGAGGTTATTTTGCCAGCGTATTAGGGCAGCGTGAACTACCGCCGCTGGGCATAGCTGATGGGCGTCCTTTGTTAACCTGACGCATAACAATATGGAGGTGCCATATCATGTTACTGAACTATGTCGTCATAAGTGGGAACATGCAAGCCCATTTCCCTAAACTCGCGAATCATCAGCAATTTACCTGATGTTGCTCCCAAATGGTCAACGTTTCGTGTGGTAGGGAGATGAGCAACTGACCTAAGTTCTCTTTGCATAAGTTATTGGCATTTCCAAGGCTATTCGGGGACATTGACCTAACGTGACCCTCAAGCTACCTTTTTGTGGAGTTGTATGTTCTTTTGAGTTAATTTTGACACCGAAACTGAATATCGCGTCCATTTGTCTCCCAGATACTCGAAATTAGTCCTTCGGGCATTGTTTCGAGAACTCTAAAACCAGGTAAACGATTTGCCCTCATCTGATCCTTGACCTCTGGTCAAAATGTAGCAAATCTCTCATCCTTAGTATCACAATATATTGAGAAATACTATCCTGAGTATGTTAAACTGGTATGTTATTACGTTGACAGAGGTAAGGATTAAACGCGAAAATCAATGTTCTTGGTAAAATTTTCCTTTAAACTGGTCCGGGCGGTCAACCTATAATCCCAAGCATACAAATCCTGTAGCAATCGCGAGTGGTCACATCGAATGCGCTGCTTGGCTTCATGTCGCTAGCGTACTCCGTTTGAAACCATCCTGGGATCGCAACACCTTCGCGGGGTATCGACAAGGGTCAATTCGAATTCCGTTTCGCTGAACCGTTCCCGACTTGCTCCATCGAAATATGGATAACTAAAGGATTGCTGGCATATCTAATGCAGTTGCTACAAATATGCAACGTGGAATGTAAGCAGGTTTGTGTATGGCATTGAGTCCGTCGAGCATGCGGACGTGTCTCCATCAGTAAACTGGTGACAATCGGACCGCGTCCGATTGGACCTGCTCGAGTTATTCACTGATAATGATTCGTGGTGAAGCAGATATCGCCTTCCAACTCAGAACACTTATATCTGTTTTGACTTTCAATCAGATTGCTGGTCAAGAAGGGAAGATAAGGGCTGGTCGGTTGCCGATGATCGCCAGACACGCAGCCAAGCCCCCCCCCCCCCCTCCTCCTCAGCAACCCAAAGTGCACAAGATTAAAGAAGACATTTTGAGATTTTCACCAAGCAAAATCCTAAATTTTTGGCGCGCCAAGCGCGCCGAAAGCTGTCTCCGTTTCATTTGTTTTGGGTCGCCCTCCCCCCCCCCCCCCCACTTAGGACAATCCTAGCTCATCCACTGATGATCGCGCTCGCCATCCATTGCTTAGCTTAGTGCTTGCTAAGCTGGCTCACCATCCACACTTAACGTCCATTGGCATTCTTCAACATTGCCTGAATATTTAGATGAAAATAAGCCAAGCGCCCAACTGCAGGTGACCGCAGCTGACGACTTCGTGCCAATAATGTCGAGAGACGACGTTCCGCCCATTGGGAACTTATATTCCATCTTGGTAATTTTAGCGTTTATAATGCGATAGAAGTGTGTTAAAAGAAACAAATTGCTTGAAAATAACGACAAGCTTGTACTATCTTTTCAAGGCATCGGTTTCAGGAATGAGTGGTGTGCACGACAATCATTTAGCCTCGTCTCGCAAGAAAATACGAGTGAGATCAGCTTCCGAACGGATTTATACTCATTCCGGAAGGGACTCATCATCGGTTTCAATTCCGATATATCGTTGGACTTTCAGGTGCCTATATTGGTCGGTAAATCCGCCGGGCAGTACTACAAAGTGGGAAATCCAGATAACAAATGCCCATGTAAATGGGACAATTAGGTCTTGCGGAGAGACAGCGTGAAATTCATGCTGACCTTAACGAACGTAAGTCAGCGGGGTCACCATTAGCCACCAATGGTGTTAATCATCGGTCGGCTTGTGTACGGGATGACGGCTGAATGTGTGTCGCTGGGCGTGGTGCGAACTTCTATTGCTTTATCTAGGTGAACGCGGACTCAGATCCCGGTCGGCCTTGCCGCCAGCATTGGACAGCGAGCACCTGATCGGGAGCGTCTATCTTGGAGCAAACTGTTACGCTGTTCCATTACATGCGCTGTCAGCGACCATGGATGGATATCTGCCGGCGTGGCATCACTGCAGGACCATGGATGGATACCTGCCGGTGTGGCATTATTCCAGCGACCATGGATGGGTGTGTGGCATCACTTCAGGAACCACGGATGAATATCTGGTGGTGCGACATTATTCCAACGACCACGGATGAATATCTGGCTGTGCGACATTATTCCAACGACCACGGATGAATGTTTGGCGGTGTGACATCACTCTGGCAACCATGGATGGATATCTGGCGGTACGGAATCACTCCAGCGACAATGGATTATCTGGCGGTATGGCATCACTCCAGCAACATGCATATATATATATCTGCCAGTATGCATCACTGCAGCGACCATGGATATATATCTGGCGGTGTAGCATTACTCCAGCGACCATGGATGAATATCTGGCGAAGCGACACTTCTCCAGCGATCATGGATGGATGTCTGGCGGTGTAACATTACTCCAGCGACCATGGGTGAATATTTACCGGTGTGGCATCACTCCAGAGACCATGGAGTGATACCTGGTTGTGTGGCAATCCAAGTCTCCGCAGTGTTTCTGCGAAATTGCATCTGCATCGGCTGAATAGGCCCCACAATAGGCGGTGTGGTAGAATACCATCCCGTCCTTCTTCGATCGTGATTCTACCAGACCGCACGGTGCACGTGGCATAATTTACTGCCCTAACGTGCAAACCACTGCAGTCGTTACGTCCCCGTCCCCCACATTGCTACCTCTACCACGATGTACCCAGCGTTGCTACATACCCCATAGCCACCTCTCCCACAGCGTACCCAGCGTTGCTACATACCCCATATTGCCACCTCTCCCACAGTATACCCAGCGTTGCTGTCTACCCCATGTGGCCACCTCTCCCACAGTGTACCCAGCGTTGCTACATACTCCACAGCCACCTCTACCACAGTGTACCCAGCGTTACTACATGCCCCATATGGCCACCTCTGCCACGATGTACCCATCGTTGTTACATACCCCATATCGCCACGCCTCTCACGGTGTACCCAACGTTGCTACATACCCCATGTGGCCATCTCTCCCACAGTGTACCCAGCGTTGCTACATACCCCACAGGCACCTCTCCCACAGTGTACCTAGCGTTGCTACATACCACACAGCCACCTCTCCCACAGTGAACCCAGCGTTGCTAATGCCCCATGTGGCCACCTCTCCCACAATGTACCCAGCGTTGCTACACACCCCATATGGCCACCTCTCCCACAGTGTACCCAGCGTTGCTACATGCCCCACAGCCACCTCTCGCGGCTCCCACGCCGCCACCACCTCACGATCGACAAGACGGCAGAAACTGAGCGGGCCGTTCGGCACGTCGCTGCGAGAACGCTGTCGGGCTAGTCCATCGGCCGCGGCTGTGCGTCCATCTCGAACATGATCTGCCCTGGTTGGCATTCGTCCCGGCTCTTCAGCCACAGGCTACGGCGCCAATTCGCGACACCGGAACAATCGCCATGGTAAGTGCACTGGACGCGATGGAACGGAGAACGTCATCATATCTAAATGTGATGCACATTGCAGGAGGAACACACTGAGACCAGCAGGTTCGTCGAGGGATGTGGTGATGATGGAACTTTCAGCACGCTTTGGTAGTAAAGGCTCGGGTCAGCTCAGCACGGGTGGGTAGCAAAAGCTCGGGTCAGCTCAGCACGGATGGGTAGCCAGCTGGCTCTCTCAACGCTCTGGCGGGCGCCGCTTCTCAACAGAACACATGACACATAAGTACTCGGCGTGCTGTTACCTTTTCGTTCTGCCCTCACCGTGCACTTCGTTGTTGCTTCATGTCCCCTAAAGGTAGTTGCTTTTGTTAAAACATTTCGTTCACGAAGGCGTTCGTTTAATCTGAGGATTGGTGCGATCTACTCTGACTTTCTCCACCTTGAGCTTCTTCTCACCGCTGGAGGCGTCACGGTGACGAGACTGAGGAAGGACGTTCCCGACTACCTGTTAATGGGCAGGCGGCATAAAGAAAGGCACATTGGTGGCATGAAAGACCCACACGGAAACCCTTTCACCCGAGAAAGAGAAATTCCTGAAATGATTAGAAGTCACCAATTCCATGTCATTCGTCAAGTGAAGTGAGCTTAGGTTGGTGATATCTTTAGAAATTCGCTCGCTTTTCCCAATAGCGTTTTTGTAAGCTTGGTGCTCACCTCACATGTACCCGTCTTGGATAACACGGAACTCCAGTTCAGTTCAAATCAAGCTCAGTCTTCCCTCAACCATCGAGGATGGCTCAGCTACATCGCGGATCCAGGAGCGTCTGTTGCTGGTGTCACTCGGGGCCAGGCCAGGACTTGCCCGGGCACAGTAAGTGCTGTGAGCAGCTTCCTCAGCTAATGGGCCTCTACGAAAGAAAAAAGAAGGTTTCGAAGTGTGACAACGAATGCTGCATCATAAAATCTCAACAAATATTGATGCAAACTCAAGGCTCTTCCTGCTATCGGGCGGAAGCCTTCCCGGGTTCGAAGGCTGTCAGAATGAGCCTTCCGTGTTCTGGAATAGGTAAAAGATCTTGCACGTAGAACCCTTTTAGGATATCCATATTGGACAGTGATGCCCCTTTCTCATGTGCTACCTCGGTTTCAGACACAAAATATACATCGAAGTGAGCTGATGCCAATGCTACGATATTGCTCATGATATAACTATGCGATTGGTGTTATGGTGTTATGGTGTTATGGTGTCATGTGCCAGGTGGCGAACTCAGGGCATCAATGTTTGCGTATCTTCTGGAACTAAATGACAACGATATCCCATCGCAGGCCAGTGGATTTGCCACCGTTTAAGCTGCCGTTGGTTCAATAGAATATTTAAACGACGATCATAGCAGAACTTCGTATGTAAAATATGGACCTTGAATATGCAAAGCTGGCGTAAATAACACTGTCCTACTGATCCAGCAAAAAGTACTGGACGAGCCTACGGAATTGAAATCAGCATACGCTGGTGGCACCAAGTCACGGAGCAGAAATTTGTAGTTATTAAACCTGTGCGGGAGAGATACAAGTGTTTCATTGGGGCACTGAACAGCTCCGAGGCTGCCGTTCGAAAAACAAAACTTCGAGGTGTCTCTCCTGTCCCTGGAAGGAAATGCTGATACCTCTGCTGTCATTGTTGCCGAAGCTATTGGATGTACTCGAATACTTTCCTCTTTTTATGTTATGCTGACAACAACAGAGAGTACGGAAATATTAAAAGTAATTCTCACGAAGCATGACAGCTCATCTGTCCCTCGAAATCGCCGGTCGCCAAACGTCCTGTGTGGCGTAACAATCAATCCAGAAAACACCGATGGGGCTGAGCATTAGCACGGCTCACATGTTCCTGACTGGATCGGTGGTTTGTTTCGTCTCCCACGAATGCAACATACTGCATCAATGCAAACACGACCGCCCCATGGTGACTTGATGTGGCCGCAGCATTGACGGTAGCCGCTAAAAAAAAACAGGCAAAAACAGTTATGCCTTTGCTTTGTCGCTTGCCTATGAACTTGCCCGTGAATGCCCAACCCCTGAACGCCTGCGAAGCCTATCTTATCTCTCATACTTTTTTCGTCCAGTGGACAGATTTATCTGCTTTCAGAGCAGCCGGCTAAGCGACTCCTCGGATCGATATTGGGTGAAAGGAAGTTGAGAAGTCAGTGTTTGTTTACATGCGCGAAGTAACAATCGCGTTTATTGTTTCAGAGCCGTTGTATGTTGTTACTCAATCATTGCCCATGAAGACAAGTGAATACATTCATTTCAGCATGGCACTTTAACCAAATGCTGTACTTCTATGTTGTGTTTCTGAGATGAAGAACTCTAAAATATATCGTATCTCTTACTTGCAAGCAAATAAATGCATGGGAACGCCAGCCTCCATCTTACGTTAGTATAAATGACAGAACCTATTGCATCATATGGTGACAGAGCACACCAAAAATATAAATCATGATAATATAATTCTTACTCGGTGCATGCTCCTGCGGTATCACGACTCAAGGTTTGTAAATGCACTGGCGTTGTCTGCACACAGAGCTGGAGCCTTGTAAGAGCAGGGTACAAACGACAAAGTCACACGTGACAGCGTAGTTTTATGAAATTGTTAATGTCACGTATTTCCGAGGAACTCAACCATGTGATACCAGACAGCAATCTTGATATCCGACCCAATTCCCCTGCAGTACAGCTGTACAGCATCTCCTTCGCGTTCGCGTGTTTGCATAGACACAGGGCAGACGGAAGCGAGCTGCAGTTCCAGCCGGTTCTAGGCGGATCGAACGGCCCGCTGCGGTGGGAGTCGTGCAAAGCAGTTGTCCACTGTTTGTTTGATCTGATCGCACCGCGCCGCAAGAGGTGGCCCACTGACGTCATTGCACGGGAGTTGAATAGCGTCACAACACCGGACTGGTTGAGTTCACCCGAACAGGGGCACTGCACCACGCCACTGATGTTTGTCACAGAGATTCAGCGTGGATGAAGCACATTTTGCATTGACACTCCAAGCGGCGCATCGGCGCGCTTGGCTGCATTCAATTCGATCGGCGAAGGTCGTCGGTTCTAACGTGCAGGAGTGCAGACAAATCATGAGGTGAACCGGCCGTGTCCGGTGGGCCCAGTCTCTTCCCCCGCACAACATGTCCTAAAGGGGCGATACGAACGGCCGGAAGCAGGCAAACATTCACCAAACTGCCTGAACGTTGTGCTCCACCCACTCCTCTGTCTGTCGGCCACAAGTCGGGGACACGTTGGCTTGGCAGGGCTAGCCTAGAAGTGCACATGAATGATTCAGTGAGATTACCTGGTAAATCATTGGAGCTTACGAGTTGGTAACCTGAGATTACCAGTTGGTAATTTGAGTTTAGCAGTTGATAATTGAAGTTTACCAGTTGATAATTGAAGTTTATCAGTTGGTAATGTAGGCATACCAGTTGGTCATTGGAGCTTACCAGTTTGTAATTGGAGCTTACCATTTGGTAATTGGAGCTTACTAGTTGGTAATAGCATGGCCATTGGTCGCCTAATCCGCCAAATATGCTCTTCAATTGCTATCCTCAATACCGCTGGCATGCGTTAGTGCCTGATAGCATATCATTTGATATTCATACGACTCTGAGGCGTTAGGATGTGGCCAGGTTCAATTTTGTTTGGCGAGCGAGCACGTTACGTATCCAGATGGTAGAGGGTGTGGAAATGTCCGCATGCTAGTCTTGAAAGACATCAAAGCCGTCGGAATAGTGCTTGGAGTGGTCGCAGGAAAACAATACCTGCACCCAGTAGAACCACCAGGATGGATAAGGGGAAGTTGGTCTCTCCGTTGTGCCAGTGGTGCACCATTTCGGCGCCATTCCCGCGCCAAAACTTAGCTTTCTTTGCCCGCCGAGGACCAGGGGCAACTGGTTGCCCCCGAGAGGTGATGGGTCCCCGAGAATATCGCCAGTGTTCGGAAGAATTGCGCCGGGGCCCCGAAAAATCGCACCGGAGCGCCACAAATTCCCGTCGGGTCACCCAAAATTCGGATAGAGAGCCCAAATGAGCATGGTGGGGCCCACAAACTCGCGCCGGGGAACACAAAATCGCGATAGGGCACCACAATTCCCGTCGTGACCACATTTACGTACAGCGGGGCCCCAAGAACTCTCGTCGGGTTCCACGTCGGGGTCCGGGGACCTAAAAATACATTTACTGGCCCTCCGTCTTACTTAATTACCCTATTACACCCCTGCTTGCACCACAAGTAGAGGACTTAGAACAGTGGTCGTAGTCTGCATACATCATGTGAACCCCAAGCTAACTACCTGACACATTATTATTCTACTGGCCTGTCTTTTTGTTGGACCCTATTCTTACAGTTCAATTATCTGTAAGCCTATTACTGCGCCTCTCGCCTTGTGAGAAGTACCGTGTGGAAAGAATGTTCGCTCGGCCTGTAGTTTGGACTGAATCGGCATCGCTTAGGTAATTCTTGTCTGTAATGGCTCCGGACCGAATATGAAATTCACATATTCCAAGATAATTGGGGAGAGGGACAGTGATTGTTGTTGCATGCCATCCTTTTCAGTCAACGCCCATAGGTCGCATGTTAAACCTCAGCAACATTGTAGAGGGGGGGGGGGGAGGTTGTCTCCCAAAACGATGGAAAGTTCCACCCCTGTTGCAAGGCATAGCCATGTTACACATTGATCCTTGAAAGAACTCGTACTCTAATCTTGAGATTCATTGAAAGGCGATAGGTCGACTGAAGCCTTTAGCATGTGCCGCACGATTTAGGACCCCAAAGCTAGGTCGCAGGACGCCGAGCGGTACGCAGCGTGCTCAAGTATCGAGGCATGTGCCAACACCATTTGCATCAGCAGTAGGCGTAGCAATCAAAGCAAGGCAATTCCGGGTCAGGAGGTCCCGCTGTTGTTCTGTTCCGAATCAAAATGCATGACCGCCTGCTGGAATATGCTGCCGGCCACTACTGCTTGATCGCAGCCTTGCTTTTCGTCCGTGTTCTCTTCTTGATCTCGTAAGTCTTCCGCTGGTTCAGCTGAGACGAGCGGGCCGATGCCATTGGCACCGGACACCAGACATCGAAGTGACCTGTCACCATGACAGCCTGATGATCACTCACTGGCAAATGGGCTCAACAAGCAGTGTTTTCACGTGTTTGAAAGTGCCTGCCATTTCGGCATCGCTGGTTATCGGGCAGAAATGTAACTCATCTCAACTCTCCATCTCAGCTACCCGGTGGATGCTTGTGCAAATTCGGTGTGTGCACGAAATACGAAGCAACGATTCTCAAGCCGGGCGGAGGCCCAATGGGCATGCAAAGCAATAACTATATGTAATGGCATCGCAGTAGTTGGATCCCATCACACCAATAGACGACAAAATAAGTAATTGTTTCCGCTCATCAATGCCAGTACTAGCCTAGTTTTCAAATACTGTACATAATGGGCTGTCATATATTGTACGAGGCGTCGATGAGAACATTCTCAAGCATTGCTTCCAACGCTACGATCTCAACAACAGAACTTGAAGGGTATTTGACAATATTACTGGAGGTTCACAGGGATGAAAGCTCGGGAATGTGTATGACACATATTACCGAGAACGCAGTGCTTGCCGGATTCGCCACGGCGGCGTGTGTCCGCCGAGGACAGTGTCGCAGACTCGGCGTGTGTCCGCCGAGGAAGTGTCGCAGACTCGGCGTGTGTCCGCCGAGGACAGTGTCGCAGACTCGGCGTGTGTCCGCCGAGGACAGTGTCGCAGACTCGTGGATCCCGACTTGCGTCTCAACATCGCCAGTGGCCGAGGGCGGGTCATCTCAGCAATCCGCCAACCACACCGAAGTTGCATCTGCCGTCGTTGGCAGTCGTAATTGAATGCAACTTTTGGTGTTTCATCGAGCACGCTCCAACAGATACATCCATCTCAGGTGACCCGAATTTCCGAGCCGTTGTGTGACGTAACAAGAGCGGATCCGCGGCGGATCCGCGGCGCGCTCGGCCGGCCGTCGCCACGCACCTTCTGCGTGGCGCGCGGCAGCTATGTCGGCCACCGTATCCGGAGCGGCTGGCCTTGGGCTGTGCCGGCGAACCCACAGCGGCCACAAAAAAACAAGGTCGCGCGGAGGTCGAGCCGGCGCCGGCCAGGTTCAAGGCGGCGCGTCTCCGGCCGGCTCGCGCCCGCCGACAGCCGACAGCCGACAGCCGACAGCCGACAGCCGACAGCCGACAGCCGACAGCCGACAGCCGACAGCCGACAGCCGACAGCCGACAGCCGACAGCCGACAGCCGACAGCCGACAGCCGACAGCCGACAGCCGACAGCCGACAGCCGACAGCCGACAGCCGACAGCCGACAGCCGACAGCCGACAGCCGACCGACAGCCGACAGCCGACAGCCGACAGCCGACAGCCGACAGCCGACAGCCGACAGCCGACAGCCGACAGCCGACAGCCGACAGCCGACAGCCGACAGCCGACAGCCGACAGCCGACAGCCGACAGCCGACAGCCGACAGCCGACAGCCGACAGCCGACAGCCGACAGCCGACAGCCGACAGCCGACAGCCGACAGCCGACAGCCGACAGCCGACAGCCGACAGCCGACAGCCGACAGCCGACAGCCGACAGCCGACAGCCGACAGCCGACAGCCGACAGCCGACAGCCGACAGCCGACAGCCGACAGCCGACAGCCGACAGCCGACAGCCGACAGCCGACAGCCGACAGCCGACAGCCGACAGCCGACAGCCGACAGCCGACAGCCGACAGCCGACAGACAGCCGACAGCCGACAGCCGACAGCCGACAGCCGACAGCCGACAGCCGACAGCCGACAGCCGACAGCCGACAGCCGACAGCCGACAGCCGACAGCCGACAGCCGACAGCCGACGACAGCCGACAGCCGACAGCCGACAGCCGACAGCCGACAGCCGACAGCCGACAGCCGACAGCCGACAGCCGACAGCCGACAGCCGACAGCCGACAGCCGACAGCCGACAGCCGACAGCCGACAGCCGACAGCCGACAGCCGACAGCCGACAGCCGACAGCCGACAGCCGACAGCCGACAGCCGACAGCCGACAGCCGACAGCCGACAGCCGACAGCCGACAGCCGACAGCCGACAGCCGACAGCCGACAGCCGACAGCCGACAGCCGACAGCCGACAGCCGACAGCCGACAGCCGACAGCCGACAGCCGACAGCCGACAGCCGACAGCCGACAGCCGACAGCCGACAGCCGACAGCCGACAGCCGACAGCCGACAGCCGACAGCCGACAGCCGACAGCCGACAGCCGACAGCCGACAGCCGACAGCCGACAGCCGACAGCCGACAGCCGACAGCCGACAGCCGACAGCCGACAGCCGACAGCCGACAGCCGACAGCCGACAGCCGACAGCCGACAGCCGACAGCCGACAGCCGACAGCCGACAGCCGACAGCCGACAGCCGACAGCCGACAGCCGACAGCCGACAGCCGACAGCCGACAGCCGACAGCCGACAGCCGACAGCCGACAGCCGACAGCCGACAGCCGACAGCCGACAGCCGACAGCCGACAGCCGACAGCCGACAGCCGACAGCCGACAGCCGACAGCCGACAGCCGACAGCCGACAGCCGACAGCCGACAGCCGACAGCCGACAGCCGACAGCCGACAGCCGACAGCCGACAGCCGACAGCCGACAGCCGACAGCCGACAGCCGACAGCCGACAGCCGACAGCCGACAGCCGACAGCCGACAGCCGACAGCCGACAGCCGACAGCCGACAGCCGACAGCCGACAGCCGCACAGCAGCCGACCAGCCGACAGCCGACAGCCGACAGCCGACAGCCGACAGCCGACAGCCGACAGCCGACAGCCGACAGCCGACAGCCGACAGCCGACAGCCGACAGCCGACAGCCGACAGCCGACAGCCGACAGCCGACAGCCGACAGCCGACAGCCGACAGCCGACAGCCGACAGCCGACAGCCGACAGCCGACAGCCGACAGCCGACAGCCGACAGCCGACAGCCGACAGCCGACAGCCGACAGCCGATAGCCGGCAGCCGGCGCGCGCCCGCCGACAGCCGACAGCCGACAGCCGACAGCCGGCAGCCGACAGCCGACAGCCGACAGCCGACAGCCGACAGCCCACAGCCGACAGCCGACAGCTGCGCTCGGAGCGCCGGCGCGGCGCGTGGCGGGCTGTTGCCGGATGGCCGTCGAGTTGGCACCGCTCCGGTGAACTTGGCGGCCGGCTGGTGGAGGAGGTGGGGGTAGGGTGTTGGGAGGGGGGGGGGGGGAAGCCGCTAGAATCGTGGCTGGCAGCAGATAGAGACTGAGCAGTCGGTGGCGACGTGCGGGTGGCGACTGCTCTGCCGCAGCCGCGGAACCCCGAAAGTTCAGAGAGACTCCTCTCAACCGAGGCTTCCTTCCCCTGATAAATTCGACACTTCTTAGGGGGGGAGTGATGAATGGATGAGGATGTGATGGGAAAGCTAGATGTAGCTCTTGCTACACGCTGCATTTCATAGGGTACAATGCGCCTCCCCGGTTGACAGTTCAGGAGGATTGCCTACCTTAACAATTGCCTATCCTCTGGAGACTCGTGAGCCTGAAGCACGACTGTGACATCGTTGTCGACTAGAAACCATTTGCCATGAATTGAGCTGTGCAGCCATAGTTGTTGTTGTTTTTGTTGGTGGGTGACGGACTTGTTGAAGGGTGTAATGACCGCAAAACCCTGGTGGGTACCCAGTGTATGTTCAACCATGACGTAGGGCTATTGAGAAAGTGGGAGGGACAAAAAATGTTTATGTTGAACATGGGTGAGAAAAGGAGGGTGTAAACTTCGCAGATTCCTCAGAAATTATGTTTGTGAATAAGCAACCTTATGAGTTTTTGGGACATATTTCGTGCAAACGCCCGCAATCAGGTATAAAGTTACGTCCCTGAAAGGCCCTGAACTTGACCACTTGCAAACTAGATTCCTGAATCAATCAACAACATCAACATAAAAAATTCCTTGGGGTCAGGTTCCGCGGTATTATTGATGTTCAGTTTTCATATGTCATGCTCGGAAGATACTAACTTTTTATCAAGTTTTAGGTATCCAAAAATCGACGGGAGGCAGATACCTGTTTGAGCTACTGGGTCTATTCTTTTAACTGAGATGTGCTCCACAAGGTTAAAAACGGTGATGACACAAGAGGAACATGTGGACTTAGCAACCGCTAATTGAGGAAAGAACTTAACTGGTGAACGTCTTGCCACCTGCGTTATCCTATCGAACAGTGTCACGTGTAAGGGTGTCACTTGGCCAGTAACTAGTTGGAGTTCTAAAATTACAGCTGTGCTCGACTTTTCCACCGCCAAGGTAAGCGATTGACAGCTAGGACCCTTCTTTGCGTGTGCGTGTGATACGGCGCCGGCGACCGACGGATGTGGGAAGGGAGGGATTCTCTGGCTGCGCTCCGTCAACTCCTTTGGCCATTAACAGTGTAAGATAAACCATGTAAGACACGTGTAAGAGAGTCACCTATGCGGCGCATGTTGTAAAGCATGGCTGCAAGTTAGAGCTGTCAGCATGCATATGCATTTATAATTCCATTTCATGACTTGCTGAGGGCTTTTGTTGTGTGATGTACCCGGGCGATGTTCCAAGTCAGGTCATGCATGCCCTTGCCTCCTGTTTTTTCCGCCCATCTCCAATACTGCTCCCAATGGAATATGCGCAGCGACGTCTGCTTCATGTTTTTATTTGTGTTACTTTAAATTAGACCACACATGTGAGTGCATGACATGAAATCGGTGCGATTGTCACCAGACAGCAGGCGTGCCAACCACGCCAAACACCTGCTTTTGTTCCGCGACGCAATCTCCGTTCCGTGGCCAAACGATGAGAGTGTCGGCCTCGCAGCGGTGGCTCCCCCAAACAACTAGCTCATTCAGCCGGCGGAGAATATTCGTTTCCACACCCGGCCTTCACCGGTTATTGCGTGGCGAGACTTCCGTACGGACCACTTCCGGCGCGTGCCACACGTCATCAGCTCGGCGGTCGCCCGCCGGCCGACCCGTTACGCCATGAGGCCGCCGCCTCACGAAAACACCAACGGCCTTCGCCTCGCGTACGGCCGTCGTGACGTCACCGCCATTCATGCCACCGCTGACCGCGTTATGTACAGCTACTGGAGAGGAGCCGGCCTGCATGACACAACGCCGCGGGGAACACCGGCTCCGAGATGGATGGATCTTGAGAGGAGGGGAGGAGATACGGCGGTTTCTGTCTGCCTTCCCAGCAATGCTCGCTGCATATGACACGCCCGCGTCTTCTTGCTTTCATCGGGTGCTTGTAACTACATGGGAATAACTACGAAACGTTTCTGTTGTCTAGCTGGGGAATTTGTTCTTTTTCGAGAAAACCAGGTCAAACAATAAATTACATTTAGAGAAAAAAAAACTATGCATAGCATATTTAGAAGGACGACGTCTCTTCACACTTTTACAGACACTCGTACCGCGCTTTTAGCGAAACTTTTTTCCGTCTGATGTAGTTCATACGACGTACTTGTCCTTCCTTGCCCGAAGCAAAGTGCGTTTTTACCCACCACTCACCACGGCACTGGCGGATCTAGCCCACCGATTTGGGGGGGAAACTTTCTGTTTTCGGCGTCAGCCCCCCCCCCCCTCCCCCCAATGGCGTACTTAGGAATTACATCAGAGGAGGGGTCGAAGGGATTTGGAGGGTGCCCATTCTCCCACTATTTTTGGTTAAAAGCATCGGATTTCTACCATTATTTGTAAAATGGACCCATTTTTTACAATAATAATTAATGACAACATAATTTCCTGTGTAGGGGCCCCGGCCTACCTCCACCGCTTCTAGGTTACGGGATTTTTGTTCTTGTTTACCAAAACGTTCACGTTCACGTTCAACGTCTTGTACCACGTCAACGTTCGTGCACGTGTACACACTGGCAGATCCGATTTTGTCAACTCTTGTTGTAAGCAGAACTTGAGCATAGAACCCTCGATGTGTGTTAGAATGTACTATGCTACGATATTGGCTTCCAAACAATTATAAAAAATACCCTTAAAATTGGAGATTCTTTCATCCAGACGATATTTTTAACCTCGGCAAGGGTTACTACATTTTCATTCAGTTTACTTCTGTTGGTTTCGGGGGGGGGGGCAAAAGACACTATGCCCCTCCCCCTTTTAAGCGCTTCGGGGGGGCCATGGCCGGAATGGCCCCTCCCTGGATCCGCTAGTGAATGTAGCCTGTCTCTTCACCTTAGCAAACCCAACACCAACATGCTGCTCAACTGGGCTCAACTGGTCACTCGCACAAAACATCCTGTTTAAATTCCGCTTTCGAAATCTGGCTCACTGGGTCCGCTTGCCCGTTACTGGCTAAACAAACTTCATGAACCTATCTGACGAAGGAATAATGAAACTGCTGATTTCGTCATCTCTTGCTGCAAGCAGAACTTCAACAGCATAGAACCCTCGATGTGTCAGAATCTACTATGCTACCATATTGGGCTTCCAAACAATCATAACAAAATACCTTTAAAATTGGAGATTATTTCACCCGGAAAGCTATTTTTAACCTCAGCAAAGGTTACTGCATTTTAATTTAGTTTACCTTTATTGGATTGGGGGGGGCAAAAGACACTATGGCCCCCCCTTTGAAGCGCTTGGGGGGGGGGCATGGCCGGAATGCCCCCCCTGGATCCGCCAGTGACACACGATACGGTGGGTAAAGCAATAAATGGCTGAGCACGCACATTTAGGCAGACACTGCATAGTTAGTTCTTGCAATAAGGCTTTCAAACTAATTACATATAAGTTCGCCTACCTTTCCACGATTCCTGGAATCGCTCGGACACAGCTGCGGCGCAACAAGTAACTAGTTGCACAAATGAAATAAATGCACTTGCCATATCAAAATGGATGCCATCAGACATGGGCGTTGATTTGCTTACTTCTGAAGGGGCCTTGCAGTTCCCACCCTCAATGATGGCTCGACACCACAATAATTCAACCTTTAACGTGGAACTTTATTGGCATAACACCACTGTAGGAGGTAATCGATATTTTCCCCGGCGGTATTTTTGCATTTGGGAATGTTGTGTTCGGTGCATATGCTTCCTTATTTTGTCGTCAATTTTTGGCGATTATGTAACCTTAAACATTTAAAGAATATATATTTAATGGCCGGTTGTGGCAGCTATTGGAAGTTGTGGAATGCCAATTTCGTCACCCTGTGTGTCAATTGATTAGCATGTAATAATAAATAGTAATGCAGATAGTACTTCGTGACATTTTTTCGCTCTTACTTTCTACTTAAATCCCTCAGTTCAAACTCAAAGAAATAAATAAACAACTATTGCACTCACACGCAAATAAAAACCTTCAGTTTCATCTGGTTTTTACCACCTATAAGTTGCCAGTTCTAATAGGCAAGGAATGCACTGATTTACAACTTTTTCCCATAAATTCGTTACATGGTAACATTTCCGGCATAAGAGTATTCAGCCAACTTCAGGCTGCTGGGGGAAGGACGTACAAGAGGGATATATACTGGGGAGCAACTGGGGAGGATTCTCGAGACATCCTCTCGATATCTCAGGAACCAGTTGACCGATTTCGCCGATTCAAGGTACCCAGGGAAAAGCCTAGGATCGTGCAATCCGCCATCCAGGTTCCAATGACGCCAATGGCTGAGACCGGTAAAAACATTTCGATGACTGTGGGACCCTTTGTTCATAAAATGTTCGACTAGAGGTGCAGCTAAGTTCGATGGGCCCACGTTTTCGATGGGCCGGCACTGTCCCTTTGGGGTACGAAAAGCAACATTTTTCGAAACGAAGCACAAAAATAATCATCGAATTGCACCACTGAATTGTGGTGACCCATGCCCATGACTAATGTTAGTTGTTAGTTGTAGAGTTAATTGGCTTGTGAGTTGTTTGGAACTTCGGTTGCATCAACATTGGCATTGGCTGCAACATCAAACTAAGTGTCGTGATTATCAGCACGCACCTTTCTTTATCTCTGTGGACCAACTTCTGAGGTCAATCTTGCCAAAACGCTGAGCTTGAATTGGCTGTCCAGCATTGCTGAAAGCTGGAATTTTTTTCTAAATTGGCAGTGTTCTGCCACATGCAAATCGCCCAGATAGCTGAGCACTTTCGCATGCACTTACAGCAGTTTTGATGACATTCAGAAATAAGTTTAAAATATGGTTCTTGTGCAAGGACCAGGTTTTCTGAAGAAGCATTTAGTCACTGTAACATGATATCCAATGTGTTTATCCTATGTTGGGGAGTGCCAAAAAAAACCTTGCGCTCCCATTCAGTTTGGTAAAATAACATCTGCGTTGACGTCTTGCCACGGAGACGGAACAAAAACAGACCAGATGCACAATTGTCATAATTGGGCAACGCTGGCACCCCCAGCACCATAAAATGCGCTTCTGCATCGGCAATTATATCTTCGTCACCTGTGTGTTGCTTCTGCGCTCTGGTTTGCACATCTGTGAACATTCACGAGAGTAAGTGTTCCTAAGATGAGCATAAACCCACTCACGTATGGTACGGTTTTACATGGGTTTTGCTATTGCGGCCGCATTTTTTTCGAACAATAATATTCCCGTGACTAAGATTGACATCAATGTTTCCTGTTTGACAATGAAACTCGAAACCTCAGTGATCAAATAAAAAATATCGGTCCAGACTCTTATAAGGCCATTTTGTATGCAAAAACATGCGTAGGTGAAACAAGAGATTACATGGGAAAGCTTGGGTGAAAAAAATCGGGTCTGTATTCCTAACGACACCATGGAATGTTGCGTCAGTCAGATCTTCTGAATAATATCAATGAGGAGTCCTAATTTCCAGAGGTAATTTGATCTGCTTTCGCTGACCGCACCTAACCCTGACAGTATAAACAGCATGATGTATGCTTCTCGTCTGAATCTTGGTTCCTGACTTGCTGGTATGCATCTAAGGACTTGGCGCCATCTGCGTGCCTCATGGACTGGAACAGGAGGTTTGAACAAGGTTCAAATATGCTCTACCTAAGCATGACTTGCGGTATTTAGCATGCCGTTGAGCTTTGCTAAACACGCGACCAAGACTCACCCCAAGTCTAAAGGACGGTGGCGCTGCTTCGGATGCGGAATTCTTGAAGCTGTTATTTGTTTCTATTCGTATACTGCTCTGACCGTTTGCTTGCGAAGTACTCATGAAGCCGATATTGCTATTGCCCATAGCGGCATAGTCATGGCCTCTTGCGTCCTCTTATTTGCGTTCCCTGCCGTTATTCCTGTCTAAAGCTGTAGGAATACTCAACATAGGTATATCTATATACATATATATATATATATATATATATATATATATATATATATATATATATATATATATATATCTATATATCTATATATCTATCTATCTATCTATCTATCTATCTACTAGTGTCAGCATAAGTGTATCCCTTAAGCACGTCCGTTGTCACCTTCCTCCGCCTGCGTGTCGCGTGCCTTGCCGGTCGTGGTACCACTTCCGTCTGGCCTCATTCTTGTGCCAGTCACTCTCTGTGTCCGGTCTCGAGTCATCCATTCGTTTCCGACCGATATGTCCTGTTCCAGCGGCTCCAACTGCCGCGGGTCGACCGCTGAGCGACCCTGCCCCCTCCCCCCACGCGCCACCCCCTCCGCAGCAGGCGACGCTGGCCCGTGCGGCGACCGGCCGAAGCGTCACGTATGAAGCGCTGTCGCCGCCGCCGGTCTGCGCTCGTGAATCACCCCCACCCACCCCTACCCCACCCTCACAGCTCGCAGCCGCTGCCGCGCCTGTCTCGGCGGCGGGGCACACGTGTGCGTGTGGCGGACGTGCGTGAGGCATTGGCTTGGCCGGCTGCTCCCAGGCCGCTTGCCCGGCGCCGGCAGTGGCGCACTCAGAACTCACGGTGTGGGGAGGGCTGCAGCCCTTGCCCGCATCTGTACAGAGACATATCGGTGGCTGACAGACCACAGGTCGTGTGACACTCGGCACTACGGCTGTGGACCGCATCCGCGTTGTATCCAGCTGTGTCGCTATTTTGTCGAGCTGGCCTGCCTTCAAGGGCTCGACTCGTTCGTGAGCTGGATGAGCTCCTGGATGCGGCTCAGGCGGCCACTTCAAAGAACTTCCAGTCATCGCATTCCTGGGCCAAGGAGGAAACCCAGCCGCCGCCGGTCGCTCACGGCCCCCCCTCACCCGGCTCCCGATCGCGGCTGCTGGCATGCTCTCGGAACACGGATTTACAGTGGCGCAGCCATAGTTTCGGGGGCAGGCACCGAAGCAGTACTCCCTTCCTGGCATGCCTCTTCTTTTCCGTCAGGGTGCTCCTCTGCAGACTACAGCGATGCCCCTACAATCTGTCCTGCAGGCTGCAGGGATGCTACTACAACGGCTGGGTGTCCCTCTGCAGACTGCAAAAATGTTCCCACAACAGCTGGGGCGTCACTCTCTGACTGCTGGGTGCCCTACAACGGCTGATGCCATGTAGACTGTGGGTGTGCCCCTACAACAGCTGGGGCTCCCCTACAAATCGTACTGAAGAGGTCCATACATAGTGGAAGAAGTTCCTGATAATTCGGTGGAGCAGTGCCCCGGCCCCTCGTACTCCCTCCCCCTGGTTGTGCCACTGCGGGTACAACTCAGCGAGCGTGAGCTCAAGCGGTGGCGGGCGGGGCTCCATTGGACGGCACCACCGGTGGAGCGCCCTGATGCAGGGAGACAGCAGCGGTGGCGCCAACAGCCAGTTGGAGACGTAAATAATTGCGTCAGCCAGCCAATGGGTCAGACGATGCATCACATGCATCGCCGCCGGCGCTGACTGGCGACGCGCCGACTCGACTGGCCGACCGCGGACCCGATCCGAACTCGTGCCCGATGCTCCTCACGTGGGTCTGTCTTCGGGACGGCTCGGCTACGTGGGTCTTCGGGAAGACCCGGCTACGTGGGTTGGTCGCCGGGAAACCAGACTCGCTGGCGACTAGGTAAGCTTAACACTCAGCTACTCGGTTTACATGAGCAGCGAGGCTTCTGAACATGATGCGATTATCAAAGCTTACGAACATTTTGTTCTGGTAAACGACTTTTTACATACTAAATTACCCGACAAGCTTAACAATATCTTGGCAAGTTTTCCTTATCACATCAGATTCGGAAGTTTCGCCGCTGATGTACGCAAGGTGAGAGACATCTTTGGCTTGCTCAGGCCAACGGTACAAAGGTGACGGTTGTATCGCATTCGATTTGAATACATCCGGTTGTGTGGCTGAGGTGTAGTTTTATATACTCTACAGGGGAATTTCCTCCCCTCCCCTTAAAAGCATATAAAGTTGACTTGCCCCCGCTCCATTTGCTTTTTTAATTGGGTGGTTCACGACGCACTTTATGGAAGTCACTGCTGATCGGCGCCGCCCGCACTGTTTTGCCGGTGGGCCGCGGGATCGGGGTCCGAGCGGTGCGAGCGTTGAACCCGGGACCTTTGCATCCAGAGTTCAACGCTCTAACCACTCGGGCATCCACGCCCCAGAGATATTTGCGCTAGATTTTGCATAACCCCTCAATGTGGGAGAATCTCATATCCAATGCATACACTTCTACACGCTAACAGTAGTAAGCAATCTAGTAATATTCAACTAAACTTGGAGGACCTAAAAAGTGGGCTGATCAATGACAGATGTCTTTCAACTATGAAAAATGTAAGGTTATGCATCTTGGGTCCGGAGGTGAGACTTTCAGATATACAATGGGAGGTAGGAGATTGGATGTTATTGAAGAGGAAAGAGATTTAGATGTGTTGGTTTCAAATGATCTTAAAGTAGAAAAACAATGTGTCTCAGCCAGGAACAGGGCAATCAGAATGCTGGGAATCATTAATAGGAGTGTGAGGTATAAGAGCAAAGAAATGATGTAAATGCTGTACTTGGCTTATGTGCGACCCCACTTAGAATATTCTGTACAGGCATGGAGCCCCTACTTAGAAAAAAGATATAGATATGCTAGAAAGAGTGCAGCGCAAAGCCACTAGACTCATCAGTGGACTAGGTAACTTAGAATATGGGGAAATACTTTTGGCATTATATATGTACTCACTGAAGTATAGGAGATTAAGGGGTGATATGATTGAAATGTATACAATTATTAAAGGGCTAGATCAGGTCAATCTGAATGATGCCCTTCTATTTAGACTATCACATAGGGGTCATCAATTCAGGTTCGACAAATCAAGGTGTAGGACAGTTGAGCGACAACAGGTCTTCAGTCAAAGGATTGCTGATCAGTGGAATAGCCTGTCTGCTGATGTTGTGGGGAGTCCCTCATTGAATGTATTTACAAATATGGTGGACAACTATTTTAGGTTGCAAAATTTTGTTTTTGAGTTCTAAGAGGTGGTGGATGGGGTGATATCTATGCTAAGTGGGTGTGCACTGTACCCCTTCATGCGGGCGTGGATGGAGTCTGAAAATTATTGGTAGGGCACTCAGGTCACATTTGTCACATGAGATCAAGTGAAAGGGCTGGATAGGTAAGGTAGAAAGACATTGATGAGTGTGGGGATGCCTGTCACGGTGTTATTGTTGAAACTTAGACAATTATGTTTTGATCATGCTAATAAATGAAGTATTATACTAGCTATATAGGGTATATGATACTACTATAATATACCACATTCTATTATACCATAAGTTATATTATAATATGTAGGGTGTGCCTAGCAGTGGTTTCAGCACCTTCCTTCGGTATGTGATACTGATGAGATTGGCTATGGTAGCACACTGGGGCATGATTGGAAGAGTTTATAATTGTTGAGGCGTGTGTTATGCAATAGCGGGTGAGTGGTGCTATATAGGCTGGGATATATAGTTCCCTTTGAACTTGAGATAATGGATTGATTGGGGTGTGAGCATTTACTTTTCTAGTATCTTTTCTAGATAGTCTTAACCCAGACGGGCCCCGGTGGCCCTTATTAAGCCTTAACACTTTATGAACTTTATGAACTTCCCCGTCCCTTCCCATCGATTTCATATAACGCCATCGTGACGGTTAGTTAAAATGAGTGACGAAATGCAACAACGTCATTTATTGAAGTAATTCATTAATAAATGCCCATGGGATTTCCTGCCGTCAAAACATGACGATGAGGGGCTGAAATCAATATTATTCCTTTTCGCGTGTTGCAAAACGCCCAGACAACACTTGCAACGACGGCACTAAACATGAATAATTCGTATTGCTTTTGGTACGCGGTGTACTGCTAAATTCATCCGTGCAAGAAATGGATGTTAAACGGAATGCTTACATGGCTCCAGAATGCCGCGACATAAACATACGACCTACTTATGAGGATGATGGGCATCTCGCCGTTCGACATGTGCCAACAGGGCCGTCAGTGATGCATAATTTACCCACTCGCCCGCCAGCATCACATTCTAGGGTTACATTTTTAATTCCCCGGAATATGAGAAACAATAAGAGCAATCCATTCTTCGTTTTGAGACACACCGACACATTCCAAAATGTGAGAGCTCGAAACCTAATGTGCGCCAGGATATGAGTGTCAACGCATCCGAATTTTCTCCGTGGCTGCGAAAGAAAGCCTGTGTGTGATTGTGTCAACCCCCTGCAAGGGCGAGGGTTAAAACGTGGGGACATTTGCCATATTAACTGCCCTGATCGTGGCGCAATTGTCTACAAAAACGCAAGAAGTCTCACCCAACAAGCATCCAATGGGTTGTCGAATGGCGTAAGTCGCTTCTGAGCCAGGTAAAGACGTCTTCAGACGTCCCCAGGGGAAGAATTTTACCAAATTTATGCGGGAGCCGGGGATGCATGGAGGAAATTGGAGGATCCAATTCGGCTTGGGGGTTCCATATGGTTCCATGCTGAAGCCTGAAATTTCTTGGAGGGGGCACGCTGGCTTTGAGCCACCGTCCCCCCCCCCCCTAAGTGCTCCGCCCATGGACGTTCCGCAATCAATTCGCTCACAAAAGGCCATTATTATATTGTGATCCATCCCTTATTGAGCCGAGGGGCGCGTCCACTGCTGTCTGGCGCCCACCCCGTTCAGGTTTATGCACTGGAAGGGGGCGGGGCGGTGGCCGCCGCCGTGCAAAACCCGCCTCGGCCCATTGGCGCGGAAGCGGAGCGTCGCCCGCGCCGTTTATCAGGGCGGGCGGACCATGTGCAGACAGCCGGTTGCGTCACCGTCGCCGGCGGCTCAGCTGATGGATCTTCTGCAGGCGCGCCCTTGCTTTGGTGACGTCAGAAGTTCGGCGAAACGCCGCCGCGCACGTATTGGCGGCGGAGGTGCGACGTGTTGTGTCACACCTGGGTACTGTCACACCTCCGTGTCCCGGAGTCGGCCGGCGGCCACTCGCGCGTGGGGATGGTCCGGCAGGGACAGGGGCGGATCCAGGAGGGGGAAAAGGTATCCCCAGATGACATAATTTGGATCAAAATTGGCCTGTATTCACGATTTGCGGGAAAACCAGAAATATTTTATGTTGAAAACATTGTTTAAACCTAAGCTCAGACCCTATGGAATCCAATTTCGAGGAGTTTTTGAAAATTGTGGGTAGATAAAAACATGTTAGGGATGGCAATGAGCTCATGATTTTTGGTCCTGACTAGTAAAGGAACGACAAGGCTGAACTGCATCATACCAGGACATCAATTCCGAAGACCTAACTTGTACTTAAATGAAAACATCGACGTTTTCAATACGAACGAATATCCTTTTCAATACAAACTGACATTCTAGACAGCGAATTGAAGCGACAGCCCTAGCATTATGACTAGGTCCTTCTTGTGTCAAGTACAAAAAGCAGGGAACTCGTCTATTGCTGTCAAAGCATGTGCTAGCCCGCATGGTAGGCACCTAAGGGAAAGAAGCGTGCAGTGCCGAAAAGTGCACAGTGACTTCATAAAAGCACAACATTCATGGACTTATCAGCGAAGCAGATGTGCAGTGCACGACTTGCGGGAAATTAGCGACAAAACACCAACCGGGACATGAAAAACAGCGATCGACTGGAGACCAGCTATCAACCAGCTCTTCACGTGCCGGATGCTCACAGCCAGCTGAAGGCGCCGGTGACGTCGAAGCTGACGTGATGCCGCTGGCCACCAGCACGTCATCGCCAGCATCTGAGTCAGTACAGCTCTCCGAACGGCGCCCAGGCGCCCATAACGGAACAACCGCTCGGTGATATCATGAGTGCAGTCGGGGATACGCCGGTGGATGCACGCAAATGCTTAGTAAGTTTGGTCTGTAAACGTACTTGGTTAACGACAATTTCGTTTCACCTTACTTTTTATAATTCGTGCATAGTGCTTCCAATAGCCCGACATAAGATTCTGTTTAGCATTTTAGTCGCCATTCCTAGCATTGCGATACGAATTTCGATATCAGTGAACTTTGCATTGTTACATATATCGATATCTTACCTCCTATAAACATATTATGCTCTTATTTATGTGCAGATATTAACCCTCCCCGTCTTTCCGGTCATATCCTCACACCCCGTCTCGCGGGGGTCGATAGGGACCCTCCCGTCTAATCTCCAAACTAAGCGTCGCACGAAAACGAAAGAGGTGTCATCGGAAAGCGCTCGACGAGTAGGGTCAGACAAAATCCCCCACCCAAAAAAAAAAAATCCCCCAAAAGTGACGTCACTAGGGGGCCTAGGTTTTCAGGACTTACATCATGTTTTTGGCTCTGGGGAGTTCATTTTGGGGGAGATTTGAAGAAAAAAAAATTATTTGGAATCAGAAAAGGAAAGCGAAATCGACCAGTGCCATACAATTTGTGTCCACCCAAAAATCAATTTTTTTAAAAGAAAAATTTCTAACTTTTGAGTTTTCAAGTTTTCTCTAATTTTCCTTTTCTAATGGATAGAGCGGACCGAAGAAACGTTGTTCAAAGTCAACTTGCTTCCATAACAAATGCTTACTTTAGCCAGATCTTCGATTTTAACTCTAATGGGCAAATATGCAAAACTAATAAGTAATCAAAAACGGGGAAAAAATCATCTGGTGAGTTTTGTTGCATCCCTAAAGATATGCAAACGCTGGAAGTTTCATTAAAATACCTTTATCCGTTAAAGCGTGACGACTGGTAAAACGTTTTGGAGGTGACCTCACTTGACCTTGACTAACTCGTTGACCTTAGATGACCTGACTTCAACATTTTGGTACAACATGCCAAATTGATGTGGGAAAAGGTATGCCAAATTTTGGCGCGCTGCCGCGTGCCGGTTTTTTTTTCCCTATCCGCGGAAAACCTTAGAGGGGGCGGTCGTTAACAACCCCCCCTCCCCCTCCCGAGACGGCGCGGGTTAACATCCAGTGAACCGACGTGAATGCTAGACAATATGGAATCGAACCTTTAACGGACAAACGTTTGGGATGATTGAAAGGGTTTAAGTTGAACTGTCGGAACTGCCAAACTTATGTACATGAACATTCAAAATATAATTCATCACCATGTTTTTAATTTCGGATTCTCTGTCATCTCAACATGATCAGAAATACAAATCACGTTCCACAACCATAAATATCAGGAAGCGTCTGTCAACCGCATCTGGCGTTGATATGAAACATGCAAAAGAATCCGAATCTGACAAATCAGACTATGTGGTATGACAATATGATACTATATGAAACCATGGTGACAAAACTCGTTGAGTAATGAAATCATCCAAACACGATCTACGATGTTAAAATGCAAATTATTACAGCCTCACTCTTCATTATCGGCGAGTACGTTCGGCACCACCATGTGATGAAGTGGGCGAAGAAATTAAAGCGCATACCAAGCTATGCTGGCAACGCCCATCACAGAAATTAAATTAAAGCCAGACCAAGGTATACTGTCAACGCCCATCACAAACAGGAAATTAAAGGCAGACCAATCTATACTGGCAGCGCCAATCACAAAAAGGCCATCGAATGTTGTGTTCCAAGAAGGAGAAATAACTGGTCAAGATATTTTGTTTCGAGTGAGACGATATTAGCAGAATCATATCCGACATGCAAGATTTGATCAAGCTTTTATGAACGTACGCGACGAAAATGGCATGGACGAGCCAAACAAAAAGACGCTTAGTTCCAGCAAATCTAAGATACATTTTGCATTCATTTCAGGGACTACAGGAGCTTCCCCTGTGATCACAGATCACCCACTGCCGTCCACCCACCACCCTGCGGTCCGTGTCCGGTGGCTGCCTGCAGGGGGTATGGAGTTGTGGCGTTGACACGGAAATCGCTCGGCGCCAGGCTGAGGCGCTACGGCTTGTTTTGTAGGCGTGTGCAGCTTGCTTTGCCGGCCTCATCCGTCGGTCTCCTTGCATGACTATGATTTGTCACGATGCTGTATTTCGGATAATCTTGCACCCACTGCGTCGGTAACACTCTGGAACCATTATTTGCTCTTGACGATGTCGTGCATTTTCGTTTATTTAGTCACATATTGTGTATCTATATTCATCCGACATACACGGCGCGTATGCGTTGAAGATCAGCCTTTTTTGTTTGGATCCATAAATGCACGCCATGTGTTAGTTCTGTTTAGCCTTGTATTAGTCATGTGGATCTTAGTCATAAGTAACACATGACTACCGGTCATGCGCTGTGTATGTCCTTAGTCGTGCCTTAGTCATATGCTGATGTGTTTCATATGTATTGCGTCATGCCCATATTTAGGTCGCCATTGATGACAGTCCGTCGCCAGGGAGGAGGTACTTATAATGAAGTAGCTCGGCACGATTTGTCATCTTTTGTTACTTAAAATCTGATTATTTTACCATCTCTTGACAGTGACCTATGGTGGAAGCGTTGAGGTTTTAATGTGGACATTTTTGGCCTTCTAAATTATTTTCCTGGTATGATGCAGCTCAGTCTTGTCCTTTTAATAGTCATGCTATTTTGCATTTTGTTTCCCCACGCCCACTCAAAACGAGCCGACTGATTCTGCCCATGAGCTGAGACACGTTTCCGTGCCCCTTCGAAATGAAAAGATGTTCTGGATCGCACAAATTGCCGCCATCGATGGTGGAAAACTGACCAGCACCGTCAGCCACATGGTCTCAGTCGTCCTGTAGATATTGCTATACACTCCACCAGCTTCTATAGCTTCAGCAATATGCAACCGTTGCTATTTATTTTGCACTTGATTTTCCACTACGGCATGGCTACTGCCTAGAAACACTGCTTCAGAATAGTGTAAGGCAAAATATATAATTACTATATTGCAAGAGCTGAGTTACATTGCGTCTGACGATCTCTGAATATGCAATTGGAGCAAGACGAACAGTACATGTGCATGGTACAGGGGTCCAGCCAGTTCAATTATCATTCGGGCGGGCGGAATTATTGGGGGCTAAAGGGTTCGAACAACTCGCCCCTGCCCCGAACTCCTCCCCTCCCTCTCGTCATCCTCCCCGCCCCTGAGGCGGAGCCCTCGCTTCTGACGTCATAGGACTAGTGTTAAGCTTAGGCTATTGGGGCAATTGTCGAAACTTCGTAATGGACGAAATTGTGAAGCAAGCAATTTCTAAATCAATTCATTTTCTTTGGGCGGCCGAGCCTGAACTACGCTTTGATACGCCATTAAATTAAAATCCGTATGAATCACATTTTAATGTTTCTTGGACTAATGCGAACATATTTTTTGTACTTAAAAATAAATATCCGGGATAATCATGCTGGCATTGTTTGCACATTGCAACTTTCAGTGCACGCGATGGCCTGATGGAACAGGCATATCATTGAATCCTTCGATGGCAAGCTCATTAAGTGACTTCGTGAACGAAGTATTCCACGTTGCCAGCAGTGCCTAACATTCATATCTTTCCACTGAAGAAAGTTTCGAAAGCTTACGAATCACTCATGATGTGCACACATGCTACCACATACAACGTTTCATGAAGCCGATTTGAGGAAAGGGCAACGCATGGCAGTGATATCAATTATATTATTAGCGATAGTGATGCGCAGCTAGTATTAGCCATGATATTTCCATACACGTGAGTCAACTCGATAATGTCGCGCGTTATACTTATAAGTATGCCGCATAATGCGAAGGATATCACATAATATTATATGGAATATATCAAGGAGGCCAAGTTACTATCGGTATCGGGGGCGGGGGGGTATTAGTCAATCGGATGATGCTTGACAAATGCAGTCATGGAACTCTCTCCGAAATCGTACAGGAAAAACCCGAACAAATTAAACAGAGGACCCAAGCGGTTACGTGACCTCATGCAATTTGAATTGGGCCTCCGGCGGGATAGATTGACTTTTGAAGTGAATGGCGTATATTACAGTCTAAAGGGACCCCCAAGTGCTCAATGGGTGCGTGTGGGTACGTGTATTAGTTGTATTAGTTGTATGTGTATCTCTGCGTGTATTAGTTAACAACTGCGTGCATGAGTGGCGGCACTTCCTTCTCAACAATGTAACGTTTTTCGTTTTCCAGCACAATTCTGGCGATGTTCCTCTTCCTACCAAGTGTTTTACTACTTACGTCTCGTTTCATGTCCCGCAAACCTAGCGGGCGCAGTGCCCACCACTGTAAATAGCAGACAGCGGAACAAAAAATTGCTCGAACGAATAACTCAACTACTCATTGTCAGAAAGTGCACCAGAGACGACACGGCGCCGGCCTATCTGAATCAGCGCAGCGACACGAACACACCAAAGTGCGCGCGAGATAAGCCATGGCTCGGAGAATGGCATTGTCATTGTACTCGCCCAGCGAGTGGAACGCCGGCCCCGTGTGTCGCGCCTTCCTGCACAAAGTAGAAAGCATTCCCACCGACAAAAACGCGCGTGACCAAACGCATTTTTCGATTACTGGACATGCGAAAACACGCATAGATCGGATCGCTCGTGCGGTAGCGTCCAGGCCATCCTCCGCCCGGCAGAGTCTCCTCAGAGCTCTGCGAGTTGTAGGTGAAGGACCACGCCCGAGGGACGACCCACCGCCGTGGTCTGCGTGGCGTGACGGGCTGTTACGTCATCGGTCCACCGGCGGACAGTGGGATTATGTCACGTCAGCAGTCGTGTAACGAGCCCCGTACACGGAGGGGACGCGGAAGTAGCGGCGGCAGGAGATAAGATGATTGCTGCAGGAAGACCAAGCTAGACACCGGCTGCGATCCGGCAAACAGCGCGTCTCGACGTCTGGCAGGGTGCCATGGTCCTGTCACGGCCGTCACGATTCGGAGAAAGAAAGCGACAGGGTACTGCCGGCTTCGACAGCGGTACTAAGCTGGCTGTGAACTCGTAAATAATATAGTGACAATTAACTGCCTAAAAACCGGCTACATGGCTATGAACAGAACTTTATTTTCCCATCAGAATAGAAGGGTGCTGTCCCTCTCCTCTCTTCCTCCCCTCCCAGGTGTTCGTGTAATTTGTTTTGCTGCCCAAGTAAAATATTTATTTGTATAAATAAATTATCAAGCACATCAATGGTGTATTAATCAACAACAAGCCGAGTTGACGCTCATGACATAGGTTACTGTATTGTAGCAGAATATAATCGCCAATCAGTGCCAGAATTCCGCTCACCAACAATTAATTGTCCACAGCTGTCAGCCAACCGTCCATCAAATTCTCAATACCAAAACGTTAAGCATTACAATCAAAGTGTTTACGAAATCCTGCATGTGAAAATACCACCTGGTATATATATATATATATATATATATATATATATATATATATATATATATATATATATATATATTTATATGTATTCCATTTCTGGTAGGGGATAAGACACAGAAGTGTAGAGTTTTGAACACCTGACCTCATTTGACACGCAGGTTGACATCACCTGAGTCGGCTGCGATGCAGGACTGCAAGGTTTGTGATACAGGCGTGCTTGCATCTGTCCTCGTTCGACATTAGGCTATGTGGCCTGGGAAACGTTTGTTGTATGGTACTGAATAAGGCATGAAATAACACATCTGCAAAAGAATGCAAATTGACATTGGCTCAAGAGATTTGGAGACTGGGCAACACGAAAATAGGCTTCCAACCGGCGTTATTGTTCTATGCAGAGCAGCCTATCCTAGGTTACTACGTCTAGCGAGAGGGAAAAGCATTCTTCCTTCCTCCAATGTTTTTTTTTATATATCAGACTGCCTAATTATCAGAAGGTCACCAGGTTAGGTGTAAAATATCCCCGTTGGTTTTCAGGATGACATGTTGCTTTATCATCGTCTGTACTCCTTCTGATGCATATCAGAGTGAGCTTCGCTTCCGTGTTATGTGCTACGCGTGTTGAGCGATCGTGCGAACATGTCAATGGAATGCATGGTCCGAATACTTAACGTTTGTCGAATCGTCGGACTTTGAAACCTCACAAAAGTTATTTTGAACTAACCGGCACGGCATATTACTTTCATGTCATGGCAGATTCGCTTAAATTCACTCGGGAGGTTGATTGATGTCACCAGCCTTACCCGAGGTGAACTGATATCAGCTTTGAGTTGACGTAATTATATATTTTATTTCCCAGTTGATTTTGATCATTTTATAACGCCGTAATCAAGGCGTCATCCTGATGTGAATGATGGGAAAGCCATATTTCAGAGGTAGCGCCTCACCCAGTTATAATCAGCTGGTTCTCTTTCTGTGCGGTGGAATTATCACGACTGGAGCGTCAGACTACTGGATGATCCGCACCTTCAACGTGACTTCGACGTAACCTCTTCTAAGTGTACGGGACGCGATTCTAGGGACGGTGATGGCAGGAGGGCAGGATGGCAGGAGGGACGGTGAAGTAACTGGGACGTTTGACACATTATAAGCGACCGCCTGTATGTTCGGTTCAGCCGTGTTTACCAAATGACAGCAGCTTCGACTACAGGGCTCATCCAACGGCTGTCGGGCACGCGACGTGATCCGTCAGACAAGCTTGGAGCAAGTGCATGCCCCCGGGACCTCGGAATATGTGTGATGACTTGATGAGAACTGCGATTTCATTTCGGTCTGTCATAACGGGTCACGTCGAGCTTCCTTAAGCCACACCAGCTTGCCAAGCAGTTTGCCATGGTTGCGTCATGTGGTTTAGCTTGATTTACCCTGACGTGGTGAAGGCTGACTATTGGGGTTCAGTCCCATAATCGAATCACGAGAACTATCAATGTTCGCCACTGAGTTCTTAATAAAGGTTATTTCCTGGGACAACTAAAGCAGTGCTTCTTATTTTGGTCTTCTAGATAACCAAATCAATAGATATGTGCCCAGCTAACCCGCTCGAGCTAATCGAGGTTAACATAGAAATCCAGGTCACTCTTTGCACCCTGTCTGGACAGGTCTGAGTTTGAATCGTCCCAGTGCTACTCGGCTCGCTGCTCATGTTTAGCCCTCGACTGAAAAGGGTAAGCTGAAAACTGACCTGGTGAAGTCAGAGATGCGGTGGTGGACAGAGCAATAGGATCACTGATGCCAACTTAAACTCCTGTTTACAGTTACGATGTTGAACCAAAATTGCGCTATCAGGCGATCGATTCGCTCGTCAGGCAACAACTTCTCACGATGGATTGTGGTCCGGACAATTTACTCACCAGACAACAGCTCTCCTCAAGATGGATCGTGGTCCGGGCAGTTTACTCACCAGGCAACAGCCTCTGCTCAGGGTGGATCTTGGTCCGGGCAGCTTACTCACCAGGCAACAGCCTCTGTTCAGGGTGGATCGTGGTTCCGACAATTCACTCCAGCAGAAGCTCCTCAAGAATCAGCCCATCGAACTCAGCTGATCTGTGAGACAATCTAATTGTTGCATGGATTTCTAAGAGACCCAGCATCATATTCCTGTGTCGGTTTCGAGTTAATGCTACACATGAATTGACACAGCGGCCTACAGAAAGCTGTGTCCCTGTCTTCGAATATTGAATAGACTCGAAACAAACCTAAATATCTACACAAGATATCGGTCTGTCACGGTGCCGGTGAGATATCAGCTGCGGGATATTCCCGACGGGGTCGTTTTGATTACTTGGTGGGGTCTGTGGTAGTCGAGAATGAACACCTATTGACACGAAATGAAAGGTTATATTTTGAAGCGAAGTCGAAGAAAATCCCTTAAAGCACTGCTAAGAGGAGAACCAAGACCGGTAAAAGTAGGTGCCAAATGCTGTACTATTGTGGGTATTGAACTCAAATAGATGTCACTACATGTCACCCTGGATTGAACTGGAGGGAAAATGTACCTTGCCTATAAAAACAATATAGCACATATTTTACAAATTAACTATTCGTCTCGCTCGGGTGTGGGAGCATGTGAGCTATCATTCGCATTGATAGCAAAATAAGGCGTCTATTTTGCACCCAAGCAGGGGGTCCCAATGCACCCCGAGAGCCCACACTGACCAGAACGCTCCCGGACCCTGTGGCGCCTGTGTGTCATCCGGCCAGTCGGCCTGTGACCCTGTGACCCACTCTAGTGGTGTGCGCCGCCTCGCCGCCACCCGGCTGGCGCAGTGGGACATGCTTAATTCATCCGCCGGCCGCTGACAAGGCACGCGGCCACCGGATACCAGGCTTAGCTGGCACCTCTTGGCATGTGGCCGGCCGCCGGATACCAGGCTTAGCTGGCACCTCTTGGCATGTGGCCGGCCGCCGGATACCAGGCTTAGCTGGCACCTCTTGGCATGTGGCCGGCCGCCGGGTACCAGGCTTAGCTGGCACCTCTTGGCATGTGGCCGGCCGCCGGGTACCAGGCTTAGCTGGCACCTCTTGGCATGTGGCCGGCCGCCGGGTACCAGGCTTAGCTGGCACCTCTTGGCATGTGGCCGCGGGATGTGCTCTGCACGACACGCTAAGACGGGCAGGGAGCCTCACTACGAGCGCTGCTCGCGGCCTAATGTCATCGGCTAGCCTCCATCTCCGGTGATCTCGGGGGGCCTTACGAGCGCTGCTCGCGGCATCATGTCCTCGGCCGGCATCCATCTCCAGTGATCTCGGGAGAGGGGGGGGGGGGTGGGGGTGATTCGTCCACCATATAAGTTAGATTCGTATACTATATACCATTCGTCGCTCAAATATAAGCAGTAATGAACCTGCAGTGTACCTCGCAACCGGCGGTAAGAAAATATGTGTTTTGCTCATGCTTCTGGACATGTAAAACATGCCAAATTAGCATGTATGTACAGGAATGGCAATGCCCATATTCGTCGCGGTGACGCGTCCCGGGGAAACAATTCCAATGGCTGCATGCTTAGGTGACGCGTCACGGGAAAACAATTTCCATGGCTGCATGTCGAGGTGATGCGTCACGAGGAAGCAATTTCGATGTCTCATGTTGCGATTTAACTTCTTTTGGCTGGACCCCATACAGGCAATGCATTGTCCTGAGTTCGACACCATCATTCTTCATCAAATGGTGGCTGTCTTTATCTTTCAGTGCGACCGTTCAAATAAATCGATCTCTTCGATGATTTGGCTTCGCATCAAATAGCAGAAATAAATGCATGCAAATTCGTGTCAAGCAGAAATTGTGTAGCAGAAATAAATGTATTATCCTCTGTGGATTCCAGACCTTCTCTTCCTGCCTGATAACCAATATGAACTGCTCAAAGGTAAAGATGTATTTTTGTTGTGGTATCGACTACTCGAACAGTGCTTCCACGGAAGGCAAATTCGGAAATTCTGCCCAGGATCCAGAAATCGGTACAAAAAGCCTTACGACGTTTGCTTGCTTAGCATTTGCTTATTGCGAAGTAATTCGGCCCACCGCTACGACTGCAATGAATGGAATTAGCTGTATGTTCCACTCGAAAGCTGGAACATCATACCCAGACTTTCGTTGATCAAATGATATGTATTGCCAGCCGAGCATCTTGCATGTGTGGTAGACCGTTGTGACTAACTTACCTAGCCTACTCTGCACAGCAATCAACAGACCGGGATGTTCAGCCAGCGCATTGCCCAGCACAGGTCCGGGTGGTGAATTGGGTTAGAGGCCCCGACCCACAGCGTAGAAGAATTGGGTGAAAAACGGTCCGTTTTTATCTCAGCGTCATCAGCGCTACAGCACCTCCATTAGCCGTCCTTTGAACTGGAGATAAAAACTGACCAAATGCAAAGCAAAACCAGCGCATGAGGAACATCTTTTCATTGACCGGCGGCAAAACCACTCCACGCTCATTTTACATACGGAGGAGGCGGCGACGCGTCGGAAAAACGCCCATGTCCGCCTTGTCTGACCTTGGCACAGTGACCGGCCCTCTCACCTGAGGTCAGCCGGCGATCCGTCAGCCGAGCAGCCGGCTGACGCTGCTTGCGTCACGTGAAAGTAAGCCGGTGAATGTGGCGCGATGTGGGCGGCGCGAGCGGCGAGGCTCAGACCTCGAGCCGACGATGCCCGCTGGCTGCCGGGGGGGTGGGGGGGGGGGGAGCCCCCAACCGCCGTGTTCCACCGCAGTGGACCGACCTGCCGCTTAGTGCCCTTCGGCACGGCGGGACTGATGGTGATCGCACGATCCATCGTCGCGACGCTGGAGGCCTGTCGCGCAGAAGAAACAGGTGAAAACAGTGCGAAGCTATATGGCTTTTCAGGCATAGAAAGGAACTGAAATGTTGCCGGTCATTGGAAGATAATGTGATTATTTCCGGTGAGATAGCTATTCCGAACAATCCATGCGAATACCGAGAAGGCTTGGGAGTCGACAACAGAGCTGGTGATAAACATCAATCGACACTTCCAAAAGACCATGAACATGCTTAGTCCGCATCGGCTGTCTAATGGTGGACCTAAATTGTATTGTAAATGTTTCAGAGATGAGCTGCTTGAGAATACTTTCAGTGGTCTAGTCAGCTCTTGAACTGCCAAAAATGTCATGCTTTTATCGGCCCGCAAAATATGACATTGCAGGGTTGATAAATGGCCGGCTAATCCGATTTTAACCAGCTAAGACCGTTTTAGGCTGGCCAAAGCTCGCCAAATCTTCCAACAACATTGGATAACACGATTTTTTTATTTAGTGTTGATGTGCCTGCTAACGGCAAAGAAAAGGTATCTTAAGCATAGTTATAAGCACTTGAAATCATTATATATCCTACTATAATTCATGCCCACAAAGATGAGTGTGGGTATCAACGTTTTCCGACTGTTTCATGTTTTCGAAGATATGAGATTTCCAATTCCAGGTGATCCGGCTATTAACGTGTTCCAAGTTGAGGATGTTGCTAAATGCAGACATGATTACATAGAAACATGTTTAAAGTCTCACACGTTCTCACGGGAGGACGTTCACGGAGCAACGCTGAGAACCCGTCGATTGTCGAGTTATTGCCGAGGACCAGGGCTATTTGTGCCGCACCACTACTGGGCTCGCGACCTGGCGAGATCCGGGCGGGCGCCCGCGTACTTTCCGGACGGCCGGACACCTAGCCGTTGCACCATGTCAACAGACACCATGTCAACAGACACCATGTCAACAGACGCGCGCGGCACCGATAGGCGCCGGCGCCGGCCGCCCCTGCGGAACAACACGTTCGCGGTAGCGTATCGGGCGACAAACGCGCGGAGATAGCGGCGGGCGTGGGTGACGTCAAAGCCCGGGCCGGACACACTGTGGTGCCCAATGCTTTCGAGCCAGTTGTCTCCTCGACGTGCCCAGGGCGCCCTGCCGGACGGGACTGGCGTGGGCCGTTGCAGTGGCTGTGTGTCCTCGACTGAACTCATCAGGCCACTCGTCTCCGCTGGGTGATTGGTCAGGTGTCAAACGTGGGCACTACTGCGGTCTTACTCTGTGGAGGCCCAGGATGAAGCATTATAATCATGACGTCGCTGTCGGCTTTTCGCTGTTGTTTTTGTTGCAACGATATGAGTATCGAAACGGATCCTGGCCAATATGTGTAGACTTTTCAACGCCAAAGTGTGCAGGAGGATAACCGAACGTGAATTCCACGGGAATTCAGGGGACAAAAGAAGAGACGACTCGATAGGCCTTGGGAAGAGACGTATTATGGAAATATTTGTAGATAAAAACGTTCTGGTCAGAGCATGGTATCTTAGGTGACAGCATCTTGTTTTTTCTCATGTAAGGGAGATCGGGGTTGCAGATTGCATGGGCAGGTTAATACAACGACATTCCCCGTCAACCTAAGGCTCGAGTTGTCTGAAAACTCAAACATGTTGCTTTTCTAACAAAGAAAATATACACGCGTTTTCATGAGGTGTATTTTCAAGAACAAAGAACATGCATACAGCATAAAATTACAACATAGGTCAATGGCATTCTGTGGCCTGGAAAGGATCAATAAAGCTTAAAATGGTCAATTACGAAAGTTCAAAAACTCACTTCCTAGTTATAATTGATCAATAAAGCATTCATTTGTACAACATGGTAGGATTATTTCACTAATGCTAGTATATGTGCAAGATCATCGCCGTTATAGCACAATTTGCCTGAAACTCCCTCAACAATAATGTCATATCCAAGTGGACTTGGCATGATCCTGATTTGTTAATTGCATCAGAATATGCACAAAAATGCATCATTAGTTAGTACAAATTTCAGAGCGCTTTCTCAAACGGTTAGGTGGCATAGGTAGCATTCGTCCCCCACCTCCTCGGTAACGAGGGAGGAGGCCTTCATCTGTTCGATGCTCCTCAGCACGGGTGGATAATGTAGCACTGCGATAATGTGGCACTGGGTATTGCAGCTGCACCGTCGACTTTGGCCGCCGCAACATCAACGTCCTCTAAATTTGCATCGTTAATCTCAGCGTGTAACACCAGCGTTTTCCGTCCGGCGGCAAAACATTGCACCTGACAGCGCCATCTTCACTAGTGATCTTCCCATGGGTCCTATCCACCTATGGGTCTTGGAAAGCTTGTGATCCAGTCGCATAGCGGACAGGCGCATTCATTAAGTAAGCGCACACGAAATTGCTTACAGAATGCATGCGTTTTTTGTGGCAACGTTTCTCTCGTGCAGTTCGGCAGTTTGATAGTGATACTCGAAAAGTGTCAGAACATTGTTATTGTGTGACTGTTCGCAACGACAAAATGGTGAATGTCACCTAGTCATATTATCTGTTTACCTTCAATAGCAAGGTGCTGCAGACTGACGAAAAAAACTGGCGAGCAATGTGCTGTCAGTCGATGAAAGCCTTCGCACAACATGCATATATGAAGCACAAGTGTTATCAACTGCCACGCGCAGGTGGCAGCATTTCGATCGACAGATGGAAGGAACGTTCCGCTTCAGTTGATTACGTTCAGCACTCCTCCCTGAGTCTTATTTCCTGAGTCGGTTTGTGCACATCAGTCCAACTATTATTATTTGGGCTTGAGGGCGCCTCGACCAGACTTGATCGTTTGCGAGTCCAACTATTGATGAGGAGCACCAGCTTCGTTCGAAGTGGCATGGTTTATGAACGCGTCGTATTAGCAATATTTGGAGAGTTGTCTTTGTCGAGTTCATGATTGTTAAGTGGAAATATTATCAATACTTCTGAGACCACCTGCACTAAGAATTCATAGATACCTATCATGACATTTTTACATGGTGTCATCTATGAAGAAGGGCAAGCATTAGCTTGCTGCGTAAGAATTTACGAAGTAAAGCATTACAACTCCGAAAAGTAAGGTCATAAATGGAAGTGAAGGGAAAGTTTGACGAAGAAGTTGAAACCAAAACATCACGATAGTTATACAACTTGGGGCTGAACAAAAACATTACAATGGTTATGCAATCCGAGGTGAACAAAAGCATCACTATGTTATGCAATGCCGTGCTGAATAGAAACATCACTATAGTTGTACAATTCCGAGCTGAACAAAGTATCCAACGACTCGCAACTAAATTTGATGCGCAGGGTTTTATAAACATTGCATGCTACGTCTGTGGTCAGCATTTACTACATGATTGCTGAATGCACTGGCTGTTGCACCGCGCGTGCTGCTCTTCATTCTGCTGTCGTCTTCCCGAACAGATATGCAATTGTTGCTAATTTCCGACTTCATGTATGTTTTTAAGCGATCTTCCAATTAGCTTTCTAGTATTCTGAAGTTTACAAACTGATGTACGGATGATTATATGTCTCTTTCATACTTTTGCTATTTAGCGGCCTTTATTTTGCTGTTGTCGATGCCGTTTAGTTTTCGCCAATTTACTAGTTCTTGTCTTCAGTTATGGTAAGCAGGTTAAGAAAAAGTACTTCGTGCACATGTGACAGAACACAGGTGCGTCCTTTGCCTGAAACCCATGCTGCTCGGGGATCTTGAGAATCAAGTGGTTGCCGTTGCGTGCTACGACCGGATGGAAGAGCTTTCCCAGTTCCACAGGACGCGCATTTTACTGATATTTCATCGCTTCGTCGTTTGCCACTTGCTTTGTTGACGTTCTTTGTCACTTGACAGATTACATTTTGTATTGATGTTTAAGCTGCATCTTTCAAGAAATACTGATGGCCTATGAGTATTTAGAGCATCGGCTACAAGCTGAAGATAATATCAGGCAATGTTCTTGTCGTCATCACGAACAAATGTTGCAGTAACCATGCAGCAATGCGACTCAGTCGCAGATATATGATATCAGATCCTTGAGCGGACATCATGCACTTGCTTGTTGATCATTCCCGGCCATCGATAGTATGAATGTTCTTCTCTCGCACAAGTGGTGACACGATCACTTGCACCTCAGAAGCTGGTTAGTTATCTGCAACTACAGGAAAAAAGCATGTTTATTGGCAAGTGTGGCCAAAAAGCACATTTTGTACACTCATATATTGGGTGCATATATACACAGTATTCTTTTGTTCTAGTCGAAATTCGACAGCCTAGGGCATGGCACGCCGGGCTGCGGCTAAGGCTGCACTGGGACCGCCGGCCCATTACAACAGGAGCGCGTCTTGAACAGGTGACACAGGCTGGCACGGTACGTCCCGGTCAGGAGTTCCAACCCGTGACGAACTGGGCCCGGCAGAGACACAGCCTGTCCCTATATGGCGGCCCGCCTCCCGTGGCGGCCCGGAGACAACAGGCCCGCCACCGAACGTGCCGCTGCGATTTCAGTCTCATTTGTCATTTATGTACCTGGAACAGGTCCAGAAGGTTAGCGGTCGTGTGCGTAGAGACGAATTTAAATTCAATGGGATCAAATCTCACCCAAGGGCGTCGCCACCGGGGGGCAGGGGGGGCAGTCGCCCCCTGCCGTGAAACAGGGGGGCGCCGCCCCCCTGAAATTTGAGGAGGCCCCTATCCGCAAATGCACAGCAAAAAGGTGAGCAAGGAGGCCGACGGGACAGAATATCATGCTGTCAATGAGGCCTCAAAACTGACGAGGCCACCAGGAAATATAATCAGGTCTCTATAAGAGACGTAGAACAGAGATTGGGAGGAGGGCCCCCAGGACGAAAAGGAGGCCCCAGCGAAAGGCGGGCCCCCATGACGAAAAGGAGGCCTCAAGACGTAGAACAGAGATTGGGAGGAGGCCCCCAGGACGAAAAGGAGGCCCCCGGGACGAAAAGGAGGCCCCCAGGACGAAAAAGAGGCCCCAAGACGTAGAACAGAGATTGGGAGGAGGCCCCATGACGAAAAGGAGGCCTCCAAGACGTAGAACAGAGAGCCCAGGACGAGGCCCCCAGGACGAAAAGGAGACCCCATGACAAAGATGCCCCAAGGACGAAAAGGAGGCCCCAAGACGTAGAACAGCCCCCAGGACGAAAAGGAGGCCCCCAGACGAAAAGGAGGCCCCAGGACGAAAAGGAGGCCCCAAGACGTAGAACAGAGATTGGGAGGAGGCCCCCAGGACGAAAAGGAGACCCCAGGACGAAAAGGATGCACCCAAGGACGAAAAGGCCCCAAGACGTAGAACAGAGATTGGGAGGAGGCCCCCAGGACGAAAGGAGGCCCCCGGGACGAAAAGGAGGCCCCAGGACGAAAAGGAAGGCACCAAGACGTAGAACAGAGATTGGGAGGAGGCCCCCAGGACGAAAAAGGCCCCCAGGACGAAAAGGAGGCCCCCAGGACGAAAAGGAAGCTCCCAGGACGAAAACGAGGCCCCCAGGACGAAAGACGCAGTCCATGCGCCCCTACACTCCAACAATCAACCAACCAACCCCAGGACGAAAAGGATGCACCAAAGGACGAAAAGGATGCCCCAAAGACGTAGAACAGAGATTGGGATGAGGTCCCCAGGACGAAAAGGAGGCCCCCAGGACGAAAAGGAGGCCCCCAGGACGAAAAGGAGGCCCCTAAGACGTAGAACAGAGATTGTGAGGTGGCCCCCAGGACGAAAAGGAGGCCCCAGGACGAAAAAGAAGCCCCCAAGACGTAGAACAGAGATTGGGAGGAGGCCCCAGGAGGCCCCAGGACGAAAAGGAGGCCCCATAAGAGGCCCCCAGGACGAAAGGAGGCCCCCAGGACGAAAAGGAGGCCCCAGGACGAAAAGGCCCCCAGGACGAAAAGGAAGGCCCCAGGACGAAAAGGAAGGCACCAAGACGTAGAACAGAGATTGGGAGGAGGCCCCCAGGACGAAAGGAGGCCCCCAGGACGAAAAGGAGGCCCCCAGGACGAAAAGGAGGCCCCCAGGACGAAAAGGAGGCTCCCAGGACGAAAAGGAGGCCCCCAGGACGAAAGACGCAGTCCATGCGCCCCTACACTCCAACAATCAACCAACCAACCCCAGGACGAAAAGGATGCACCAAAGGACGAAAAGGATGCCCCAAAGACGTAGAACAGAGATTGGGATGAGGTCCCCAGGACGAAAAGGAGGCCCCCAGGACGAAAAGGAGGCCCCCAGGACGAAAAGGAGGCCCCCAGGACGAAAAGGAGGCCCCCAGGACGAAAAGGAGGCCCCTAAGACGTAGAACAGAGATTGTGAGGTGGCCCCAGGACGAAAAGAAGACCCCCAGGACGAAAAGGATGCCCCATAACGCAAGGATGCCCCAAGACGTAGAACAGAGATTGGGAGGAGGCCCCCAGGACTAAAAGGAGGCCCCAGGACGAAAAGGAGGCCCCTAGAACGAAAAGGATGCACCCAAGGACGAAAAGGACGTAGGACTAGACGTAGAACAGAGAACAGAGATAGGAAGGTAGCCCCCAGGACGAAAAGGAGGCCCCAGGACGAAAAGGAGACCCCAGCACGAAAAGGAGGCCCTCAGGACGGAAAGGATGCCACCGAGACGGGCAAGAAGCCACCCAGGTTAGACGAAAAGGCTTCCGATGGGTGGCAGGATATTCTTAAGTTGGAAAACGAGGCCCCCAAGACGGAAGATGCCCCTGCAATATAAAATTAAGACCTGATAGGGGAGACTTCTCCGGACGCAATAGGGGCCCCAAGACGGGTAGGAAGGTTTCCGCAGGAATGAGAGAAGGCCACCGAGACCAGCCAGATGAGGCCCATATTTTGGAAGAGGAGGAACCTGGAAGAAGATCTAGGACTAGGACGCAAAAGCACCCTGCTAAGAGGATAATGAGGCTCCAGACACAGATGAGGAGGCCCCCATGACGTGAGAGGAGGCCCCTAATTTGAAAAAGGAGTCACCTAGGAGAGGGTAGGAGTCCCCAGAAATCAAGAGAGTGTCAAAAATGGCACGGAGGCAACCAGGATTGCAAAGAGGCTCCAACACCGGAAAGGAGGCCCCAGAATATGAGAGGAGGCCCTAAGACGGAAAAGGAAGGAAGATATGAGATGAGGTTTCGGAGACGCAAAAGCAGGCCCCAAACGGGTGAGGTTCCACCGAGATAGAAAAGGATGATCCAGAGACGTGGCAGGAGGCACCTAATTCGGAAGAGAACGACACAAGATTGGAAACGAGACCCCATGATGAACGAGGAGGCCCCTAAAATAGGAGAGAAAGGCCATTGGATAAGAGAGATGGCTCCCAAGCGGAAAAGAAGGCTCGAAGACGGCTAAGAAGGTCCCCGGGAAATAACAAGGCCACTAAGATAGGAAAGGTTGCCAGTAATTTAGCAGAGGCGGCGCCTGGGAGAGAAGAGGAGTCCACCAGGAGATAAGAGACCACCCCTAAGATGGGTAAAGATCGAATCCAGAGCGCAGAGCAGGAGAACGCAGAGCAGGAGGCCCCCAAGACGTGAGAGGAGGCCCCTAATTTGAAAAAGAAGGCCTCTAGAAGAGAAATGAGGCACCTGCCGGACTCGGGAAGGAGTAGGTCTCTAGGACCAAATGAGGTCCCGAAGACCGGAAAGAGTTCCCAGGAAATGAGAGGAGGCCCTTAAGATGGGAGTGATAGCAGGTATGGAAGGAGGTGAGGTTTCCAAAATTGAAGATCCCTCAAGACGGGTAAGGCTTTGCCAGGATAAAGGAGGAGGCACACGAGGCGTGGCAAGAGGCCCCTAATTTGGCAGAAAATGCCCCTCGAAGATGAGAGGAAGCCCCATGCCATGTTAAAGGGGCCCCAGAATGCAAGAGGCCCTCCAAGACGGGAGAGGAGGACCATTGAATATGGAGGAGGGTAGGACACACAAGGAGACATCGAAAACCGGTAAAAAGGCTCTAGGAAATGAGACGACGCGACAGGAGGCCTATAATTTGCAAGAAGAACCACCTAAGAAATAGTAAGAGTCGAGTCTGGGTATTTTAAAATCACGATATGGGCCCCAAAAGATCCGGCCGGGGCCCCGCAAATTACGCTGAGCCTGGGGTACCGAAAATTCACGCCCGGACCACGAAAATCATGCCAGGGGCACGACAGGTCGTACCGTGCCCCAAAAGTCTCATTGGGACCAAAACAAATGACGCCGGAGCAACGAAGAACAATCCGGACATGAATAATCACTCTGTGGGCCCAACAATGACGCCAAAAGCCTCCAAAACGCATTGGACCCCAAAAAGTGTCGAGGCCGCTATAGCTCGCGCTAGGGATCCAAGCAAATGACGTCGGGGCCCAAAAGATCACATTGGACCCAAAAAGTCGCGTCGCAGCCCTTGAAAATCACACTGGAGGCCCAGAAGGTCGCGCCGGGGCCCCAAAAGTTGCAGCTGCCCCCAAAATCAATTTTAACCGGAATGTCACTCTGGGACGGAAAAAAACTCCTTCAGTGGCCGCAGTGCTATATCAAAGGGGCAAATGCCCCCTCCATCCTGAGAGGATAAGCTCCCAAGAATCGTGTCGGGGGCCTCAAAAAATCGCGCTGGGGCCACCAAAATTCGCGTCGGTCCACCAGAATTCGCGTATGGGTCTCCAAATAAATACGGCGAGCCCCGGAAAACTCGCTCCGAGGCCCGAAAAATTGCGACAGGAACCGCCAAAATCGCGTTGGGGCCACAGCTAAATACAACGCATCGCACAAACTCGAACCGGGCCCCCAAATATCGCGCTTGGGACCCACAATTCCCATCGGTAGTCCCGTCGAGGCTCTACAAAATTGCCGTCTAGGGCCACACGTAAGCACAGTGTGACCACAAACACAAACACAAATCAAGCTGGAGCCCTCCAAAATAAGGATGGATTCCAACAACTAAATGCCCAGGTAAAAAAATGGCTCTGGAGCACCGAACATATTATCAGATGCCTTCACAAATTGCGTACGGCACCGAAAAACAAACCGGATCTCGAACAATCGAGGTGGGATACAAAAACATGGCGCCAAGTGCTCGAGAAATCAGGCCGGGATTCGGACTTTAAAAAAAAATCAGAAAAGTTTCACAAAATCGTATTGAGCCCAGAAAACTGGGGTTGGGTCTCCGGAACCACGCGCCTGGGTGCGATAAGCCACTCTGGGACCTAGAAACATCGTACCGAAGCCCCAAAATTGTACTTGGGCCCCACAAGTGTGCGTCAGAAGCCCAAAATAAACACATCAGGACCCTAAGAGCACAACGGGGGCCGAAAATACAACTGACCCTCCAAAGCGCACAGTCTCACAAAAAGCGACAGGGCCTTAACACAAGCGTTGCAGCCATAAATATACATACCGGGAGGTCTAAAAAATACACCGGAAGCTCTCAAGGCACACAGGGGTCATGATAACGCACAATAGCCTGAAAAGGTGGCTGGGGCCGCAAAAGGCAACATGGTTCCAAAACAAACAAAAAGACCGGCGCTAAATAAACACATCGGGATCTTCGAAAACGCCCTGACACGTCAAAATCCTCGGTGTACAAAAATTCAACAAACCCTAAAACGAGCAGGGGTTCGAAAATGCTTTAGGCCCCTAACAAAAATGGATTGGAGCCATAATACACAATCATAGACCAAGAAAGACGCAACGGGTAAAAAAAAACGCCGAGGCTTGGCCTCGGTTCGGTATCCAATCTGGGAGGATAGCAGCAAAGATATGAAGTGCATCAAAGCTCAGCGGAAACCGCATTTCATAGCTACCAGAAAATGTGGGAAGTAGGAAACTAATGATCGAATTTAATCAATCGACTTTTCGAAGCGAACGCCCATGCGAATCATTCCATCACGCCAAATATGGTGCAAGTCTATCATGTGGCAGCAATTAGCAAAACGCAGAAGGCCTAGCAGAAACCATAGCATCGCACGAAGTGTGGCGAATGCACCGAATACGAAAAATGGGTGTGCACGTGCACTGACGTTGCCGTCGTGGCGACCGGGTGCTATGAACTGCAATGCCTGAAATTGTAAAATTTTGTATTTTTAAAGTGGTGGGTAATACATTTTACTTTGAAGTTATGGGCCTAATACATCTTCTAAACCCTGCTCGTTTTAGGGCTTTGTTGCGTTTTTTTGTGCACCGAGTATTTTTACGTGTCGGGGCGTTTTCGAAGATCCCGATGTGTTTATTTAGCTCCCGGTCGTTTTGTACGTTTTGGAACCATGTTGCCTTTCGTGGCCCCAGCCTCTTTTCCAGGCCCTTGTGCGTTCTCATGGCCCCTGTGCGCCTTGCGAGCTTGCAGTGTATTTTTCTTAGAGCTCCCGGTATGTTTATTTAGGGCTGCAACGCATGTTTTAAGGCCCTATCGCTTTTTGGGAGACTTTTGTGCGCTTTGGAGGGTTAGTTGTACTTTCTGGCAACGTTGTACTCTTAGGGTCCCGCTGTGTATATTTGGGGCTTCTGACACACATTTGTGGGGCCCCAGTATGATTTTGGGGCTTCGGTGCGATTTTTTCTGGGTCCCAGCGCGACTTATCGCGCCCAGGCACGTGGTTCCGGAGACCCAACGCCAGCTTTCTGGGCTCAACGCGATTTTTGTGGATCTTTTCTGTTTTTTATTAAAAGTCGAATCCCGGCCTGATTTTTCGAACCTCTGACGCCATGTATCCCACCTCGATTTTTCGAGATCCGGTATGCTTTTCGAAGTCATACGCAATTTTTGAAGGCATCTTGAAAAAAAATGTTCGGTGCAACAGAGCCATTTTCCTGACCCTGACATTTATTTGCTGGAATCTCTCCTTTTTTTGGAGGGCTCCAGCTTGATTTTGGGATACCGATCCGGGTTTGTGGTATAGGTGTAATTTCAGCAGTGTGAGGTAACTTATCAAGGGATACCAAAAGAAAACCTTAGAACTGAGTGGTGGAGTTAGGGTTGAAATCCGACCAATCAGAAACCATAGTGGTAGATTAGGCCCCTCCACAGGACAATTTAGTTGATGACTAATTATATTATTTCGAAATGTACCCTTTGACAAAATAGCGGTCGAAATCCAAGGACTTTTTAATGGGCGTAGGTGCCCTCCCCCCCCCCCCCCTGCAAATCCGTTTGCCCCCTCCTGCTTGACGCAAATATAGGTACTCCACTGGTCCCTCAATAATTTTCCGAAACATACGCCCATGGGAAAAGCCAACATTGAGGGGACAAATTACCCCTCATAAGCATGCAATACAACATCCATGCCCCATATGAAATGGGATGAATGATGTTTTTAAATGCATTTTCTTCCAACAAACTTCTTTTCTGTTATTACAGCCTGCATGCGATGCGCCCCTAAACCACAATAACTAACTAACTAACTAACAGCCTGCATGATTAGAGCTTCCCAGCTTCCATACCTTCTCAACGTCATTTACAAAACGGCACAGCACAGCGAAAACGATGGGCGTGACGGCGTGGAATGTGAAGGCTTGGATTATGTATGTACTGACATTGTTGCATTGTTGCATTGTCATTTATGCATTGGTGTTCAATGCTTGTTCTTGCCGTGAATTTATTCGCTGAGGATATATTTTAGCTCGTGTGACAGTTGCCTTGCAGCCAGCACCAAATGTTATAAAAATAAACAAATTCCTAAGATGACGCTAAAAAAACTAATGCAATCCACTTCTCGTTGTCACCTTTACGAAATTGTCGTCCTTGGACTGAGAAATGGTCGTTCAAGCTTTGCTTATGACATCAAGCTGATGGGAATAAATAACAGTAGTGATGAATCTAGCTATATTCAGTTAGACTTGGAGGACTTAAAAGTGGGTTGATCAATGGCAGATATCTGTAAGATATGCTTAGCACCAGCCCCGCCAGCTCGCTGCAATCTAGAGGCCAGCGGGAAGATTCGAGAAAGCATTGAGACGATGGTTTGTTTTGGCACTTATGCATTTATCCAAATATTACTTATTTATACCCTGGTATGGCCCAGTTTTCAGCCAAAATGATTAGTGCTATTGCGTTTTGAGTAAATGATGCACCATGCCAGAACAAACAAAAAACCAATATGAAATCATGTTCCCCATCCTCGAACCATAGTATAAGAGCCTAAAAACAATATGAGACCCTAACACAATGGAGGCCCCCTTTCGGGTAACAGGAGGCCCCCTTTCGAC
>JAOTOM010002123.1:0-2500 GCA_034440615.1 Ashinkailepas kermadecensis | reverse complement strand
GAGATCAAGGACGCCCAATGTTAGATTCAGAGTTCATGTTAAATTGCATCGTGCCTACCCAGCACCAGAAATTTCTATCCGATTTCAGCTAACTTCAGTCAGCTGGGTACCAATTACACAGGTATCCATCTAGAAGTAGGGTATCTCTCAGCATATCTAGAGTGCCCAGTGTGAGTGTCTAAGCCCTAGTTAGATAGAGTTGACGTCATGTCGCGCCGTACTTTCTAGTTCCCTTAGTTTTTCTTCCGATTGGAACGAAACTCAGTTATATCTCTGTGATCAAGGCTAGTAGCACACTAAGCAAATGGCATAAGTGAAGATAAACCTGGACCACATTGGTAAATGATGCATCCTAGAACAAACGATTTCAACGTGATTGAGACAAAGACAGACATGTGCTTCTTCTGGACAGCCAGTAATGGCTCGTCCCACAAATGAAGGTCAAGGCCATGGTCATGAGGAGCAAAAGCACCATTTTCTCCCAGAGTCTTCAAGATTTTAACGTCTTGACACCACCACAGGGCAGCAGGCTTCCAAACCCTCTAACCATCACCCAGACCTCGATTGTTCACAATACTGGGTGTCAAGTAGATGTATTGTGTTTAGTTTCGTCTCAATCACGTTGTCACCATTGTTTGTCAGCATCATCTGTTGACGTGACCTAGATGGACCTTGAACAGCCTATAGTTTGTTCAATGTGCTGCTAATTTGTAATAACAAAAGTGTCTACATTGAGTTTCGCTCAAATCCAGATATGAGTTTGAACACAATTTAGAAGGAAAGATGCGCTGAAATGCCAGGCCATGCTATAAATCAGTGCAGCAAAACATGTCCCGCCAGGGCTTTCTCCGCCACACGGCAAACCACTCTCGAGCCACCCCTACCCTCCCAAATCCAGACGCGGTTGCAAAATTTGCCCCAGCCCGGTCGGATAAAGAGCCTCCCACGCCAAATCGGACCGCCGCTGCACGCACCCGTCGCGGGACAGCCGAACAAACGCCTGGCGTTGGCAATCTCTCCATCTGCTGTGTGCGTCAGCCGATAGTGATTCATGCTGACGTCGTCACTCCACCCACACGGTGGCAGGCCCCAGCCAAATTCGCACACACAATCACTCCCAAAACAGCCCCGATCGGCGGTGCAGGGACACCACGACCTACTCTTCTTTAGAATGATCGAGGAAAGCCCATGGCGCTACCTACGAGGATCTGTTCCCGCGTCTCTGACTGATAACAGGCAAGTCGAGTAGATACGTGCTACACTCCGCTGCCGCAGCTTCATGGCCGCTGGTCTCACCTGCACTAAATGCTGATGTTTAATTTGTATTGCACTTTTAATGCTTTCTATTGCAGGGCTGGTGCAACCAACCTTGAGGCATTCTAGGCCACAGAAAACGGTGTATTTCATGGTGCATTTGCTAATAGTAGCTGATAGGGAATCCTTTGCAACCCTCGTAGCATAAAACATTGGAAATATCATGCCGGGCCGCGGGCTGAGGCGTCAGAGAAGAGAACATCACAGGTTACCCATTACCCGTGAGCAGCGCCACCAAGTTAGAGCAAATCAATCAACAGCTTTGTTGCGTAGTGTGCTGCATCTACAAAAGATGAACGTTAGTCGACCTTGCTGTTGTTGCACTGTGTGCACGGTGGAGTTTCGAAAGCGAATAGTTACAAATACAATGTTAAAGGCTTGTGACCTGAGAAATAAAAAGCACTGCATAGGGAAATAAGGTGCCGTGCTTTGACCCGAAACATAAAGCATGTCTCCATAGCGATAGACAACTCCACCTGTTATTCATCGACCGGCCGCTCGCGGAGGGCGGTAACGGTGGGACGTTTTGTTAGCCAGCGTCTCAGTGGCTTGCTTTAATGACCACTAGAGAACGGGAGGCTCTCAAGTCCGTCGCTGCCTCTGGGAGGGGGATACCGTACCTCGTACGGCGTATGTGTAATATGAACAGCTCTGAAGCCCGTCGCCACCTCTGGAGGAGGAGACCGCGCCGGATGTGGCATAAGTGTGGCAGGCCCCGGAAGGTCGCCGGTAAGCCGGAGTCGTAACCGAATTTCCGATGCACCTCCGTGCGTTGCACTCCAGAATATGCGGGTTCGTGAGTTGGCAATTTCAGGCACGTCTCCACAGATATCAATGCGCCAAACCGTTCACTGGTGAAAACGGCATGCTGGAAGACAACGGCGGGTAAAATATAATCCAAATAAAGCGCGGGTGGGCTTCTGCATCGGATGCGTGCTCACGATACGCAGCTAGTCGTGCCATTCGTGCGCGTTCTTATTCATTTTGCTCCGGTTGACTTGGTGTCGGTATATTCGCGTGCGACGACATTGGTTGGCTGAGCAGGTCGGTGGAAGCTTTCGCTCTCCTGCGCGGAGGAAAGCTGCGCTGTGCTCGCAGCACCGGTCGGGCTGCAGCAACGCAGAGAGGCGAATACAAGGGGGGCACTGGGGCATGTGTCCCATCGATAGGATGATGACGCCCCTCC
>JAOTOM010002122.1:0-91020 GCA_034440615.1 Ashinkailepas kermadecensis | reverse complement strand
AACATTGTTTAATACAACGAAGAATGGCTCTTAGATGCTCCTGGGTTTTAGACATTGCGTGTAAAGAAAGCATACGACCTTCAATATACCAGGAGGTGCTGAGTTGACATCAAAAGTAACGTTAAGGATTATACTTTATTAGGTACTCAACGTTTCGGCCAGGGACCATCGTCAGGAGTGATATAAAAATGTCAAGTTAAGCAATTGAAAAAAAAAAAAAGCACGCGAGAAAAAAAGCGTGCAAAGACACGTGGAATGCAGAAAAGCCTCCTCAGTGGTGCAGACACTTAAAGAAACTCCAAACCAGAAACAAACTAGGTCAAGATAGAATCCTCTGAGGAAGCCCGAGCCGATGGTCCACATACATATCGATACATACACTCACGCACATATATAGACATAGATCCAATATAACGCGTAATACATAGAATATAATTTATGTTTATGTAATTTAAGTGATATACCAAGACGTCGTTTGCGTGTTTAGTTGCGGCCGTAGATTACGTATGTGTAGAGATTCGAGGACCTTTAGATCAGCGTTGTCCCTGGCTGTTGCTAGAATTTCTACTTTGAAGTTTGTGTTAGTGTCGCTGTGTTCCATGTTATAATGTTTGTCGATCATGTGTTCGCCTAAAGGTGTGTATGCTCTTCGAAGTCTGGCATCTCCCAAGTGCTCATTGTACCTATCCCTGATACTACGTTTGGTTTCACCGACATAAAATATTCCAAGACAGCGGTTGCACGTTATTTTATAAACTACGTTTTTCGCGTGCATCTACCTTTGAGCCCGTTGATGCAGGTGTGGCACGTTCTTCTACCAGCAGGGCATGGCGGAATTTCCAGGGCTGAGCGGACCAGGTAAGATTTCAGCGTAGGTCCGCTAGTCCAGGCTACCCTAACATGGTTTAGATGAGACGAACGGATGGCTGCGTTTACCTGTCGACATAGTTGGTCATCGACAAATGGAAGTCTCATGTAAACATAGTTGGGATTACTACCCGCTCGATGCCGACGTTGCCCACTTATCCTACTCCTGTTGTGAGGGTGAACAGCACGAGCGGCGGAGTGTACCCGATGTGCTGGGTATCCGTTTTCCAGGAAAAGAGTTGTCATCTTCGCAAGGCTCCGCTCGCATGAAATAGTATCGGAGGAGACTCGTGCTGCTCTCCTCATTTGGGATGTTAAAACGGCCTTTTTAGTAGCCATCGGGTGGGCCGAATCATAGTGCAAGATGATGGGGGCTGCCATAGGTTTAAAGTACAGTTCGGTGGTGTAGCTCCCATCAGCCTGAACTACAAACAACGTATCAAGGAAAGGAATCGAACTGCTATGACCAGTGTGTTCTAAGGTGAACTTGATGCTGGAGTGTTGTTGGTTAATTTCTGCAAAGAAGTCGAGCAGAGGCCAAGCCATGTGTCCAAACACCAAAAATATCGTCTATATACCTCATGTAGAGAGCTGGTTTCAAATCATACGAAGCTAAGAAGATCGACTCAAGGCGGTGCATAAAAGCAATCGCTAAAGGAGGTGCACATCGGTTACCCATAGCCACTCCTTTTGTTTGCTTGTACATTGAGTTACCGAAACGTATGAGGTTATTGCTGAAAATATGTGTTAGTAATTTCACACAGTCCTGTACCCCAATCCCGAAAAGACAAATGTCATCCAGATTGTCCTCGATTAGACGAATCACAGCATCTATTCCCTCCTTTATCGGAATGCTGCCATATAGATTTTTCACGTCCATGGTGAAAATAATACTGCCTTCCGGAAGTTTGGTAGGGAACGTTTCTTTCACCCTCTTTAGGTACGACTCCGTGTTTGTCAGATGGGCGGGAACCAACGCTAGTATCTGGACCAGAATCTTGCTCAAGAACCAAGATAACTTGTCTAGGGGGTCACCACTCGCCGACACTATAGGGCGCAGTGGAACCTCTGTAGCCTGAACTACAATGTTCAGATGAGAACACACTAGTCATAGCAGACTGGTCACACTGTGTCTTAGAACACACTGGTCATAGCAGTTCGATTCCTTTCCTTGATACGTTGTTTGTAGTTCAGGCTGATGGGAGCTACACCACCGAACTGTACTTTAAACCTATGGCAGCCCCCATCATCTTGCACTATGATTCGGCCCACTGGTTGGCATTCTGGTCCAGATACTAGCGTTGGTTCCCGCCCATCTGACAAACACGGAGTCGTACCTACAGAGGGTGAAAGAAACGTTCCCTACCAAACTTCCGGAAGGCAGTATTATTTTCACCATGGACGTGAAAAATCTATATGGCAGCATTCCGATAAAGGAGGGAATAGATGCTGTGATTCGTCTAATCGAGGACAATCTGGATGACATTTGTCTTTTCGGGATTGGGGTACAGGACTGTGTGAAATTACTAACACATATTTTCAGCAATAACCTCATACGTTTCGGTAACTCAATGTACAAGCAAACAAAAGGAGTGGCTATGGGTAACCGATGTGCACCTCCTTTAGCGATTGCTTTTATGCACCGCCTTGAGTCGATCTTCTTAGCTTCGTATGATTTGAAACCAGCTCTCTACATGAGGTATATAGACGATATTTTTGGTGTTTGGACACATGGCTTGGCCTCTCTGCTCGACTTCTTTGCAGAAATTAACCAACAACACTCCAGCATCAAGTTCACCTTAGAACACACTGGTCATAGCAGTTCGATTCCTTTCCTTGATACGTTGTTTGTAGTTCAGGCTGATGGGAGCTACACCACCGAACTGTACTTTAAACCTATGGCAGCCCCCATCATCTTGCACTATGATTCGGCCCACCCGATGGCTACTAAAAAAGGCCGTTTTAACATCCCAAATGAGGAGAGCAGCACGAGTCTCCTCCGATACTATTTCATGCGAGCGGAGCCTTGCGAAGATGACAACTCTTTTCCTGGAAAACGGATACCCAGCACATCGGGTACACTCCGCCGCTCGTGCTGTTCACCCTCACAACAGGAGTAGGATAAGTGGGCAACGTCGGCATCGAGCGGGTAGTAATCCCAACTATGTTTACATGAGACTTCCATTTGTCGATGACCAACTATGTCGACAGGTAAACGCAGCCATCCGTTCGTCTCATCTAAACCATGTTAGGGTAGCCTGGACTAGCGGACCTACGCTGAAATCTTACCTGGTCCGCTCAGCCCTGGAAATTCCGCCATGCCCTGCTGGTAGAAGAACGTGCCACACCTGCATCAACGGGCTCAAAGGTAGATGCACGCGAAAAACGTAGTTTATAAAATAACGTGCAACCGCTGTCTTGGAATATTTTATGTCGGTGAAACCAAACGTAGTATCAGGGATAGGTACAATGAGCACTTGGGAGATGCCAGACTTCGAAGAGCATACACACCTTTAGGCGAACACATGATCGACAAACATTATAACATGGAACACAGCGACACTAACACAAACTTCAAAGTAGAAATTCTAGCAACAGCCAGGGACAACGCTGATCTAAAGGTCCTCGAATCTCTACACATACGTAATCTACGGCCGCAACTAAACACGCAAACGACGTCTTGGTATATCACTTAAATTACATAAACATAAATTATATTCTATGTATTACGCGTTATATTGGATCTATGTCTATATATGTGCGTGAGTGTATGTATCGATATGTATGTGGACCATCGGCTCGGGCTTCCTCAGAGGATTCTATCTTGACCTAGTTTGTTTCTGGTTTGGAGTTTCTTTAAGTGTCTGCACCACTGAGGAGGCTTTTCTGCATTCCACGTGTCTTTGCACGCTTTTTTTCTCGCGTGCTTTTTTTTTTTCAATTGCTTAACTTGACATTTTTATATCACTCCTGACGATGGCCCCTGGCCGAAACGTTGAGTACCTAATAAAGTATAATCCTTAACGTTACTTTTGATGTCAACTCAGCACCTCCTGGTATATTGAAGGGAGTATTTAACGGTACTCGACGATGAGGTATGATGTTTGCAATGAGTATGTCTGCGCCCCATTTCCTATGTGGGCCGTTTACGTTGTCAACGTGCCAAGTGTAGTCTGGGATTTTGTTCCAGTTGAAGTCAGAATCGCGAAAATGAGCTTCTTGGAGCGCAGCTAGTAGTGGCTTTTGTTGCAAGAATTCCTATTTTAATTCTATGAACTTGCCTGGAATGCCACCGGTGTTCCACTGCAGGGAAAGTCCCATTGCCGAATGCGGTTAGTGACTGTTGGTGATCCTAAGCTGGGGTTGTGTCGGTGTTGAGTTGGGGAGAAAGGTTGAACCGGTGAACAGAGAGAGGGTTGGGTGGTGACCCAGGTAGGGTTGGTAGCTTTAACCTTGTCGCCTGGGAGGTGATTGGGTAGAGTGGCGGCGGGATTTGCGCTTGGGAGGCGCGGTAGGTTCCGGAGGGATTCGTTGGTCTGGGGTTGAGGGTTCGACGGGGTTGGCAGGAGGGGCAGATTCAGTCTGAGTGCTGGCCTAAGACGAGGTTTTGGAGTGGGTTTGGGTGGGTGAGCAGGGGTCATGGGGGGGGGCGTGGGCTTGCGGAATGTCTGCGTGGCTATTGCGGCGACCTTGGTTCTTGGCCTTGGTTTGGGCCGGTCGGATGGGTGTGGAAAGGGCCAAGGCCCTGGAGGAGGGAGTGGGGGGAGGCGTCAGGGTGGCGATGAGGGCCCTTGCCGATTAGAGGTGGTGCGGGGAAGGGGTACAGCCAGGTCGTGTGGGGGAGGGTGGGTAATGGTGGGGGATGGGATGGAGGCCAGGTCTGGGTCTGATGGGGGTTGGCGGAGGGATGATGCGGGTGGATATGGGAGGCCGTGCCTGAGGTGGGGTGGTGGGGGCACGGGCCAGGTCTGAAGTGGGGTGTGAGAGGAAGGAGGCCCTGACCGTGGTGGGGTGGGCGTGGGATGACGGGTCCGTGGCGGAAGTGGTGTGGTGGGCCGGGATGTGGGTGAAGGTGATGTGGGTGAAGGTGATGTGGGTAAGGACCAGGTCTGAACTGGAGTGGGAGTGAAAGGAGGCCAGGTCCGGAGTGGGGTGGCATGGGAAGGAGTGGTGCCCGGTGGTGTCGAGGGGCGGTGGGCCGGTGATGTCGGGGATTGGTGGGGGTGTTGAGGCGAGGGTTGGAGGACCGTTGGGGAGGGACGTTTGCCGGGCTCTGGGAGCCGGCTGCTGATGGGATGGTAGGGCGGGTGGGAGCTGATACTGGAGGGGGTGTGGGTTTAGGAGTGGTGAGCGTCGCGGCGTAACTTCGCCCAGCGGTAGGTGAGGTGTGTTGAGGTGAGGTTGTGCGAGTGTCAGTGGTGGCGGTGCTGCATGTGTGCTGCCGTGCTATTGCGTGTGGCACCCTCCGAATTGCCGGATACCGGCACACCTCCCTCTCGTATGCTCATTTGGGGCAGTCGGGGTCGGTGGCGGGGTGCGGCCCATCACAGCCTGCACACCTCCGATCGGTAGAGGCGGCACTGTAGTGATAAAGGCACGTGGAGACGTACCTCGTATGCTTTGTTGCTTGTGCGTATGTGTGAGCATGTGTTGAGAGCTAAATGTAAGGACTATAATTTTGTGAGTCGCACGTGCATGTCGTCTGATCTGGTTGACTGTGGTTGTAGCGTCGGGGAGGGCTGAAGCATCGAACAGTGCGGCGATGCTGTCGAGTGGTAGGTTATCCAGCTCTGGGGCTGGTGTTCAGAGTGCGGTGTAGCGTGAAGGAGCAGCGCTGGTTGTTGAAGGTGGTTGTGTTAAGTAGTGTGTGTGTGTGTCAGTGCTGCTCCGTGTTTGCACAATGATGTGTGTGGTGTGCCTATGGACCTTGAAGTGTGTTGAATTGAGAATGTGTCGGAGTGTCCTCTCGAGGGTGAAAGGAGACTCCTGTGTAATGTTCTGCCTTGTCTCTGTGTACGTACATACTAGGTAGGTACCTTGTGTGGTGGTGGAGCCGGGCGCCATGTTGAGTGATGGTCGACAGTAGCGGCCCGTGCGCATGCGCAATGACCTGAGTGAGGTCACGGACGATGCTGGCGAGCGGCCAGTTGCCGGGCGTCTCTGCGCAGGTGCATGCCAATGTTCGGCGCGTCGGCTTTACCGGATGTGCCGTCAGAGCACGAGTTACCACAATAGCACCAAGCTGTTGCCGTAACCCGCCTTACAGTCGTCAAATGGTCATCCGGTGTTTGGCTATACGTCATACCATGATTACCGTTTGGAGCACTAATCGTTTAGTTTTACAGTGTGGACGATATTTACGTGTACGATGCACCGATGGTGTAACATCAAAGTAGCACGCGTTTTGCTGACAGTTGATAGGACACCTTCAGCGCCAGAGGGGACGGCTCTCCCCGTCTATATGCCAGCGCGTGTAGACGTGTAGGCGTCTTGTACGTATACGAGACGGCTACATAGGGTCGCTGCTTTCATATATGAAAACAGCGCCACCGTCGTTCACAGTGGAGGTAGCGCCCTGCCAGCGCCGGCCGTCCGAACCTGCGGTCCCCGTGAGACGTCCGCATCGCCCGACGGGAAGAAGATGTAGTGAAAGTGCAGCAACCGGCCGCAAGTCAGCGCTAGCTGCGAGAGACCGCGGGCGAAGGTGGGCCATTGAGTACCTGACCATTGAAGACCAGCTGATGCCGGGTGATTGTGGAAATACTTCCGTTTTATGTACCTCACTTGAGATGTTACTTAATCAAGCACAATAATTTGAAGTGGTGGTAGCCTACCTAGCTTTCAGCATTGACCTGACCGCATTGACCTGACACAACTATGGACCTGACTGATGCACTAACAGTCGTGGCCCGACATTGATTCCATGTCTCCAGAATCAGTGTGATCTGACCGCGCATCCACATCCCCATAGTCAATCCGGCGCGACATTGGATCATTATCCGCACAGCCGGTGTGATCCGACGTTGACCACGTGCCTCCAGATGAACGTGACCCGACCTTGCTCGTGCATCTCTCCAGTCGCTGTGACTGGACGTTGACCTCCCCAGCCGGTCGTGCTGCGTGGCCGCTGAGCCGGACGCAGTGGAGGCCATCTGCCCGGCGCCGGTCGCGCCTCCCGTACCGGCGCGCGCCAAGCGGCCGCTGCGGCCCGAGCAGTGCTTCTCGGGCGTGAGCAGTCTGGCGGCGGTGGCGCCGCGCGGCGGCGGCCTGCTGCATCCGACGCCGCGCGACTCCATCATGTCCACCGACATCACGCTGCAAACCGTGCTCAACCACATCGCCTACATCAACCACCCGGCAACCGTCAAGATGTCACCAAAGTACCAGGTTGGTGGGAGGGTGCTGGTGGGAGGGTGCCAATGAGAAGTGTACTGGGCTTTGGCGAGCCAAGTGGAGGACGACACTCGTGCAGAGGGTAGAGTTTACTAACCCGACAGCAATTCTTCATGACCTTCCGCGGTCGGCTCGATCAGCGCTACCGTGGCGTTAGTTCTGTTCTGATGGGTGCATAAGCCCGTGGAGGCAGTTAGTTGGCTTGAACCGTGGGCCTGATATCCAGAGTTACCAGGTGCAGCAAGGGTTGCGCGGTAACCTTTGCCGCGTCCGGTTTTCCTCTTGAGCATAACATTTAATTGTTCGCTCACCTTTGTTCCCTTTACTTTAATTGCACCCTTTACTTTTGGTTTCCCCGGCTTTAACATTTGCCATATTCTGGACATTGCACTGGCGCTGATCTCGTTCCTTTTTCCAGCGATTACAATTCCGGCATGTCCTCCTTCGTTTTGATGTGACACTTGCCTTAAGATATCTCATTTTCCAACGTGCCTGGGCTTGGCTCACGGTTCCTAAGTCTTGTTCCCAGTTTGCAATCTACAATGTGTTGTATTGTCAGAAGTATGGCCATGTTTACATTTGAAGGTACCTTAGAATAACCTAACAAGATTGTGCCTATCCTGATAACTACATCGGGTGAACAAAATATGGTCTTTATTTGCTTTACGATTTCATCTCACAAACATCTCACGTATTCACTGCCGGATAATAAATGTTGTCAATAGCCGGCTTTAAAGTATGTTAAGTACAACGGGCTGCCTACAACTCCCCTGGTGCATGTATGCTATGCTTTAAACACAACATAGTATATACCGATGCACAATCCTGTAATGCAGGGATTGTAATTTTGTGGTTTGACAACAATGGGATGGTGTTTCATATATGCCGTTCCAATTTCTAATTTTGAACCCCTTCGCTATCCACTTCACTAGGGGTCGGGTGTGTTTGGGTGTGTGAAGTATGATGAGCGGTGACCCCTGAGTTCTTTCAAGGAAATGTAGGCAAGTTCGGGTCGCCTAGCAGTGATAGTCTAGCTTTTCCTACTGGTTTCACGACACCTCGTTCGCACGTTCAATGGCTCGCCTCTCAAATCCAGGAGCCTCACTTGAAAGCCACCTTAATTAGAACCTTTATATATTGAGTGATTAAAGGATAATTATACGATTATAAATAGTTCAACGGTTTCAATAAATTAGGTATACAAATGTTAGCAAAGGCACAGTCGCCACTTACTCAAATACACCCGCGCGCGTCCACAGCTCAGAGACGTCTCACAGAGTTGACCCCCAAACTTAATAGACGTTCCAGCCTCCACGTCGACAGGTAATCACGATTGACAGTGACGGGAACCGTCCAACCGGGCCACCAAACGTTCCAGCCTCCACATCTTGTAACAGGCTACACCTCCCTAGCATCGACAGTCTATCTGGGCTCTCACCCGAGCCTCTCACGTACGTCCGCGCGCACCGGCTGTCTTGGGGGGGGGACTGACGGCTCGCCGCCTGCTGCGCCCGCCCGAGAGGGTACAGCCGACATGGAGGGAGGGAGAGGAAACGCCCCTGGTCTGCCCAGCTGACGACACGACGCCGGGCATCGTCACTTCCGGGTGATGCGAACAAAGGCAACACACTTACATCACCTGGCATCAACTGGCAGGTGATGCAAATGTCAATGGCAGTCTCGGCCGGACGGTCGAGGTGGAATGTGATGACAAGTCACAGCTCACAGCCGGTCGGCGCCTCGGCGGCCCGTCGTGTCTAAGTAGCTGAGGTCGGCACGTGCCCGGTGCCGACGGTTTCCGCTCGGGGGGGGGGGGCGCGTTCATGACCGGACCCGTCGGGTCCCTGGATTCGACGGGTATGCACACATGGGGGCCAAATACATTGAAATGAGGTGGGTCTAAAAAGAACTTCGTTACAGAAACATAAGACTCTCCAACAAGAATGTGCACCGTTCCAACTTCCCTTTATTGGCTTAGTATGTTCATGTATTGATGTCTCAACAAATTTTTATAAGCATCAGGTATTGTCCTTCTCGGTACTTCATAGTTCGGAATCATGAAGTGTATCTGCAGGCGATGGTATTGTATGGTACATCACGAGCGAGTATCAAATTCATACAAACCACGAGTCGAAGCTGAGTGGATTAATGGAATTTTTATGCCGCGAGTGGATTTACCCCACTCTGCAACACAATACAAAATGTAAAAAACGAACCTCACTCCCTTGGATCAACTTTGCCTGTGGATTAACAAAATGTAAATGTCCACATGGTGATATATACATATTACTAAACGGTGTTGGGAAAGAAATGTTGCTGTGGAGTTCGAACAAAAACATTCCACATGAAGCGGAAAGTCAACTGCATTGAAGTATTTTTTTTAGAACAAAACACCAAAATTCCTTCTCCAGCACATTTTTAGTGAGGTATTCCCATATAGTCGCTTGCTTGGCTTCAAGGCAGGGCCTTCTCTAAGGAATTTTAACTAGGTGGGAATTCTTGCTCATACCTAATCAGCACTATGGCGTCATTGGCGGATCTAGCCCACCTGTTTGGGGAGGCCAACTTTCGGCGTGGATATTCGCAATTATTCGGGCCCAGCGCAATATTTTTTTTTATACCCGCTGTATTTATTTATAGGTACCTACGCAAATTATGGGGCCCCAATGCGAATTTATGGAGTCCCAGAGCGATTTTTGGGTGCCCGACGCGATTACTGGGAGCCCACCCCTTCAGGATGGGGGAATTTGCCTCTTTGTTATGCCACTAGGGATGTTCAACGAGTTTTTTTTTCAGCCGATGGCACCCTTCAGAGTAGAAAGGCTCTTCGGGGAATTTTCTTTCGGGACCTTTTCGTAATTTTCCTGTGCGCTGGTCGAATCGATCGAGTCCCGGTATTATTTTTTGTCGGGACCCGGGGGTAGAGTTATATTTTTCAAGGCCCCTGCGCGATGTTTTTGGGCCCCGGTACGATTCTTGGAGCTCCCGGTGCGATTTTTTTCGGTGGCTCGGCAAGTCTTTTCCGGAGCCTGACGCTTTTTTGTGGGTGTGTGTGGGGGGGGGGGGTCATTGACACGATTTGTGAGACCTCAGAGTGATACTCCGAATATGAATTGATTTTTGTGAGGCAGTTATGACTCTTGGGGCCCCTGTGCGACCTGTCCAGCCCCTAGTGTGATTTTCATGGCCCAGGCGCGATCTTTTCACGTCCTCAACGCAATATCCGTGGTCCGACACGTCTTTTTGGGGCTCCAGCGCGATCTTCAAAGACACCGACATCACTTTTTTGTCCCCCGGTGTGATTTCCATGTGCCTAGGCGCGAACCTTTGAGGCCCCCAGCGTGATTTTCAGGGGCTCGGTCCAAATTTTTGTGGTCAAGCGTGATTTTCAGGGGCTCCAGTCCGACCTTTCGGTCCCCCAGCGTGATTTTCAGGGGCCCGGCCCGTCCCTTTGGCCTCCCACCGTCAATATCAAGGGCACCGGCGAGACTTCCAGGCGAGGCGAGACCCCTGCGTGATTTCCAGGGGCCATGACCCTATATTTTGGGGCCCACAGCGTGGTTTCCAGTGGCCACGGCTCGACCTTTTGGGGCCCACAGCGTGGTTTCAAGGGGCCACGGCTCGACCTTTTGGGGCCCACAGAGTGACTTTCAATGGTCCCGGCATGACGTTTCGGGCACCAACGAGATTTTCAGTGGCCCGGCCAGACTTTTTGGGTTCTGAGTGCTTTTTCGGGGTGCCGGCCCAATCTTTTGAGACCCCCAGCGTGATTTTCAGGGGGCCCTGCGCGACTTTTTGAGGACCCCGTTTCCGCATTTTGTAGCCCTTAACGTCATTCGTAGCACTGAACGATTTTTGTGGCCCCAAATGTGATTTTCAGGGGCCTTAGTGCGATTTTGGGGTCCCGGCGACATTTACAGGGGCCCCCGCGTGACATTTTTGGCCCTCAATGTGATTTTCACCGGCTCCGGTGCGAATTTTGGGGGCCCAGCGAGACTTTTATGGGGTCCGGCGCAATTTTTTGCCGAACCATGGTGCGGTTCTTGGGGCCCCACAACCTCTCAGGGGGAGAAACTGTCCCCTTTGCCCGGGGGAAAGGGGGTTGTGTCGCCTGGGGAGGAAAAAAACGATGAACATTTCGCCACATTACACACCTTGTCTTTTTTTTTAAACAAAAACAAAAACAAATCTAGCTTCATCTGTCTTCATGTTAGCAACATCAAAGAAAAGACTGCAAATGAATATCTAGCTCTCGTCACTCATGCCATGCGGCCTGGCTCGCGTCGCCCCGCTTCTCTGTGGTGTGCGCAAAAGTCCAGAAGGTCATGCTTTTGTAATACCACGGTTAATAGACCCAATTGCTGGTTTTGTGGCACGCATTCTTCACAGACAAATTTCACATTTGAGTCTTCCTCGTCGCTTTGACCTGTGCATAAGTGCTGCCAACTTGCTACCATTATTCTTCTTGATAAAAATGCACCGCTCCAAGGAAAAAATCACTTCCGCTGCCGGAACTATACGAAGGTATTTTTTGGTTGCTTTCTTAATTGAAGCTTCATTTGACTAGGTGGGATTTTCTACTCCATTAGGTTGGATTTCATGGCACTAGGTGGGACGCATCCCACCAAGTTAACATGTTAGAGGAGGCCCTGCTTCAAGTGACGGAATTCATAATATACTTATCATGGTACTGTCTTTGGCTTTTGGTTTTAATAAATCGTGAAAGATACAAATAGCATGCAGGAATAAATATATCGCGAAATACAATTATATACTTAATGCAATTCAAACGTCTTACTAGAAGATGCCGAGCAGGGATGAATAAAACCTCTTTCCACACTCTTATTTTGCATCCTAGAATAGGCCATTTAATGCGCAATGCTGTTTTGACTCTGTTTATCATATGTAACCTTTCTGTGAATTGATTAGACTGCAACATGTCTTCAGTACGAGAGTCAACGTAAAAAGCTGCAACATGTGTGGTCGGTGTAGTCGTGACAACATCCCCACTGTGACGGTACAGGTGCGCCGGATCCTGAAGGTGACCTACGCCACGGCCGTGCTGGGCGCCATGCTGTCGGCCTCGTACGCGGCGGCGCTGTGCAGTCCTCTGTCGCCCGGCACCGCTGGCTGGCTGCTGCTGCAGACAGTCGCGCGAGTCGCCGAGTTCCTCATGGGTTGCTGCATCGCCAACATCACCAAGCTGCCCGTGCAGCGCACCGGCAGCAAGCTGCGCCAGTACCACTAGGACACCGCTACTGAGCCGCCGAGACGGTGGCACGCGCCACAAGTGCCACTGGCGCAGCGGCGCCGACACCATATTGCCATTCGGCACTAGTGGCGCGGTGCCGAATAGAAGAACAAGATGGATGAAGATATTCAGAAGTATCACCTCAGCGGTAGCTGCGAGTAATTGTCACGCAGGCGCGCTTTTACAGTGGTACAACTTGGTGAAGTCACTGAGCTGGTACCGATGATGATCCGTGGAAGAACACAAATGAGACAATACGACGAGTAGTCTCTTGAGGTCAGGCCATTGGAGTCAGGACTGGGGACGAGTGGTCTAGGGGTAAGATGCTCGTCTCACAATCGAAAGATTGTGGGTTCGAGTCTCACCTGTCGCTACTATTCGCCCGCGACCAATCGGCGTGAGAGATTGGCGACGCTATATGACTCAACGGTCGACATGTCGTAAAAACCAATAACCAACCGGATCAGGACTGGCGGAACATTTAAGAGGAAGCTGTGTTGAAGTGACCTTTTGCGTCGATTCAATTAATGCAGTTTCGTGTCACAGTTCGTCGTCGATGATGTGCGACGTACACGATTAACGCGAGTATGCTCGGTCTTCCCATAATTGGGAAGCGTAAAAGGCCCATGAGCGAGGCGGTGCGACTGACTGATCCAGGTGTTCCACCCATGAGCGAGGCGGTGCGACTGACTGATCCAGGTGTTCCACCCATGAGCGAGGCGGTGCGACTGACTGATCCAGGTGCTCCACCCATGAGCGAGGCGGTGCGACTGACTGATCCAGGTGTTCCACCCATGAGCGAGGCGGTGCGACTGACTGATCCAGGTGTTCCACCCATGAGCGAGGCGGTGCTACTGACTGATCCAGGTGTTCCACCCATGAGCGAGGCGGTGCGACTGACTGATCCAGGTGCTCCACCCATGAGCGAGGCGGTGCGACTGACTGATCCAGGTGCTCCACCCATGAGCGAGGCGGTGCGACTGACTGATCCAGGTACTTCACCCATGAGCGAGGCGGTGCGACTGACTTGACATAGTCGTGTCGTGGCAGCGTTAATGTGGCTATCGCACAGCAGCATTTGCCAATGACTTTGCACAATTCTGATGCGCGAGGGTCACGCCGAATGCTCCTGGACCCACGACCTTCGTGTTCATCGTTATCAATGGTACCCGGAAGATTGATCGTAACGACCGTGGACTGGTGGTACCGTTGTGCGTCAATAGTGGCATTGCCAATTGAAATGCTTGATATGTATCAGTGGTATGTACCCCATGCGACAGGGTCTCAGCCAAAGAAAGACGGATTTTTCGCTAGATTTGAGCCACTCTGAAATCAAACTCCTACTCAGTGAATTATAATCATACCTACGTAGTGTGATACCTTTAGCAGTCTAGGTGCTGTTGGATTGCTTTTGGTGATTCTCCCTTTTCGCACGCATACTCGGCGGCACGCCCGCATCAATGGAAAAAAGTATCGGCGGTAAGACATACGCTGCAAATGTGATAGAGAGCAGATGGGAAGTAAGCGTGACAAAAATGGCCATGCGCATTCTTTCTTGTCCATAAATGAACCTGCTTGGACACTTGTGCATCAAGTCTCGAGTAACTCACCCGACTTTGCTTTTATGGGATGCTTGCTATGCACGATCTAAGCAATTGTTTTGCGTGTCAGTGTAGCGAAACATCCAGGACGGATACTGACGGGCAAAGGACCCGCACAAACAGACACAAGCAACGACTGACCGAGGACCGACACTGGAGGACTGAGGACCGACACCGAAGGATGGAGGACCGACACAGACAGATAATCATAGCGGCAGGCCGACGACTGACATGTAGAACCGAGGACTGACACTGGAGAACCGAGGACCGACACTGGATAACCGAGGACTGACACTGGAGAACCGAGGACCGACACTGGATAACCGAGGACCGAACCGGAGGACCGAGGGCCGAAACAGACAGCTAATTATAGCGGCAGGCCGACGACCGACTTGTAGAACCGAGGACTAATACTGGAGAACCGGAGGCCGACACAGACAAACGGTGACAACGGCAGACCGAGGACCGACACTGCAGGACCGAGGACCGATACTGCAGGACCGGGGACCGCCACAGACAGTGATATCGGCAAATCGAGGACCGATACTGCAGGACTGAGGACCGACACAGACAGTGATATCGGCAAATCGAGGATTGACGCTGAAGGATCGAGGACCAACCGATGCTACAAAGCGAGGCCGGACAGAATCGCTAGCGACTCCGTGCGGCTCCGACGGCACGACCGCCCGTCGGCCGGTCGTCATTCGATCCTCCCCTCACGAGTCCCACACGCACAGCCACCACGTGCGCGAACGCGTGCGCGGCTGTTGCTTGGCTCGATTTTGCAAAGGTTCAACTTGGCCCGGCGCTGTGACAAGAGCCCGGTGGATAGCCCGGTGGACCGTTGACGTCAGGACAGCCCGGTGGACCGTTGGCGTCAGGGCAGCCCAGTGGACCGTTGGCGTCCACTGGTGGGCGACGTGCTTGATACACGTCGCCGGCCGTCCCAGGTGGCTCGCATCGCGGCTCCATACTGCTCTGCGCGCTGTGTGACGTACGCAGCGGTGTGATGGGTGTCAGATCGGGCGGCCGGCGCGGTGATGTGACCGTCAGCTGACTCCCAGACCAGGCGCCTGCATGCAGCTTCGCTTTGTGCGATGTGCCGCTGTGTTAACTGCACACCTGTCCGCGATGTGCTGCGTGTGAACTGGCTTTCCTGTGCTGCGACACCGTGAAACAATTCGGTGGAAGTGACGTTGTTTCTATTCCATGTTCCCATTTCCTTACATAAATACAAGTCGAAGCAAGCAAGTCTCTTTTTAACTTGGTATGTGATGCACATGTAATGACCACACTTTCATGCTAAACGCACCGTTCTAAATATTTCGCGCTAAGGTGACCAGGCTGAAAAGTTCCTGAAAGAAATGCGATTCCTGGTTTCGATATATTCACATTCACAAACAATATTCTACAGCATGCTACGTTCAATCAACCATAAGATTTTGACAGCAACGGCAAGGAGGCAAACTTCCAATTGGGGTTCACTTCACCCTCATCCTTTTAACATGTTTGGATTTCTTTTTAAAAAAGTTACACCAAACAGCGGCTCATGGGCCCCGCACGCAATGCGAACGAACGCTATTCTGAGTTGACGCTCATCAATGGAAGTGACAACCAGCGTTCCTCAGCAACAACTTGATTGCCTGTTCCGATGACGCAGCTCACATGGCGTCAATTCACACCACCCCCTCGACCTGTTCTTGTTGCATAGCTGCCACCAACAAACATGCTTTCCTTGTGGTGGTCAATTTTGCCTCATGTTGAACGAGCGGGATCATCTTTTTTTTGCAAAGGCTGAACGAAATTGGACAGCGGGGAATCAGGAATGAATATCTCCCAAAATATTTGCTTCTTAACGTACGAAATGCTTCAATTCATCTAACGTGAGCTCTCCACCCCTTATTATGACGTCCAGTACATCAGTATATGGCAAGTGGGGTACAGCGATCGGCTGACCATCGGCCATTTCATCAGGTGGTGGCACTACTACGAACACTTGCAGCCGCGTGGTTCACCTAGCCTCAGTCAATAGGCACAAACACCGCGTTGGGGTTGGTTCGACAGCGAGCTCTCCATTTTACAGAAAGACAATGATGGAAAAGCTGCCGAAATCTTCTGCGGGAAGTTTCGCCATGAGTTCAAGCCAGGCCCAGCCGGGGGAGCATGTCAGATGTACTGCATGGTGCCCAAAGTATTGTAGTACTGACACGATGGACCACTTTCAACATCTGCAATACCAATTCCGATGCCGCCTGGTTAGTTGCTCGACAATTGATGAAACGCAACACACCTCACAGGCATAACGATAGCTAAACAACCAGAGGAGGTATACAGCAGAAGATGCCTAGAAACAAATAGCCCAGTGCACGAGAAATTATATTACAAATACGATTACCATCATAACGCGCATCTTCGCACCGCGAGGCCGTACACAACGCGATCGCGTTACAATGCGGCCTGTGACCTGCCACCTGCCCCACCGGGCCCTCACACATGCCTTCACATCGGCTACCGGGATATAAATCATCTCACCGCGAACATTCCGCCATGCCAAGCAGCTACAAAGCGCAAAACACGCTCTTAACCACAACCGCCGCCATACAGTCATCGTTCAGTCAGTCGGTCGACAGTGCCAGCTATCGAGCGTAGCTGGAAGTTAGGTTTGCGCAGCCGACCACAGGACATAAAAATAAACGTTTGATGCTCGCGTCAACGGCGCCGATTGAGCGGCGGGACGACGCGTGGGTACAGTCTGTCTCTGAGTGGGCGAGCTTGCCTTCAGATACATACTGCACATTCAGTACATACTGGTGAGCTCCAATCGGAGCAACCGACATACAGATGGGCGTCAATAGAACTGTACACAGTGCAGTATTTGCCGGTTTGCCTTGGCTTCGAATTCTTGCAGCAGCTCGTCGATGTCATCCTCCAAATCTTGTGAGTCCTCCAGCTGAAACGCAAACCCTGGACCGTTAACGCTACCGACAGCAGTGCCAGCATACTGCCAGCAGCAAATGAACACATGTCGGCGATTCATATGGCTCAACAGGATATCACTGACCACGGGTGGAGGTTCCTATACTTTTGGTGGGGTCTGGGCCCCACCATCTTTGCCTTGGAATCCTTTGGGTGGGTGTCACAAATCAAGTTGGCAGCACTCAGTGCCTCGATGTATTTGGCCCCACCAATCACTTTTAAACTTCTCCACTCGTGTCTCCGACATTATCACCTATCCATCGAATCAAGGGTATTTATGCTTAAGTGGCCCATTCTCGCAAATCGAAAACAAAATAAGGGACTGGACTTCTTGAAGCTTGTCTAGCAATTTTTCAGCTACAATTTTCTGGAGGAAGTCTCGTATAATCGGAATATTCACCATATAAAATCACGACTTTGACGGTGGACGAAACGAACGCTTACTGACATCGCATAATTAGTGGATTGTTATACGACTCTAGTTCTCTAAAATGTGTGGTTGTTACGGAATGTAATGTCACAATGCATATTTTAATCAACTAAAACAAAAATAATGTCCAAAGTTATATGATAAAATTATATTCACACAATTTCAACACTTCCGTAATATATAATTTCAATGGCAGGGTGTGTTTGACTCTTAGGGCTGTTGCTGTTAATACGCTGTTTTATGACGACGGTATTTCAAGACGCTGACGTGTGAAATTCGAAGATGCTGAGGTGAAGCAAAATCCGGGTATCAAACATGGCCAGAAGAGGTGAGGTGAAATCAGGTCATCAGGCATCGCCGTTAGAGGTGAAGTACGATCAAGGTACCAAACATAGCCAGGAGATGTGAGCTGGGGTCAGGAGAGCAGACAGGGCCACAAGAGATGGCAGACCAGGGGACCGGACCATGTTAGCGATGGTCCGGCACGGTGCCGTCGCATCAGGCGACAGACCTGCGTGCAGAGATCGCAGATGAGGAAGGCGCCGATGGTGGCCTCCTCGTGGTTGTCCTGGATGTCGATGTTTATCACGTGCACGGGCGTGTTGTCGGTCGGCTCCCGGGATTCGAACACTGCCAGACGGGTGCGGGTCAGCCATCGCAGCAAGGGCTTACTTCGCTCACCTCAACACCTCAAGGCATCATCACTCAGTCTCCAGCACCCGACTCACCCGAGCATTCGCAATCACCTCATGCCAGCACCCGACTCACCTCAGTATTCGCAATCCATCCAAATCATTCGATATTCGTCCTCCACGACCAAACAGTTTGACGCCCACACCAGCCTCTGCGCTGCCACCGCATGTACTGACCCCTCCCAAGTACTCACTCTCGAGTATCTGGTCGTAGACGCGCTCCTCGCAGCTAACCACCACGTCGAAGTGATCGGCACACTCCTGCAGCCGCTCGGGCGTGGGCTTGATGCGCCGGTTGCGGTCCAGCATGTGCAGCAGTCCGTTCTGAGTGTACAGCGCGCGGTCCTTCTCGTGCAGGTCGCGGTAGATAGACTCGTACGAGGTGCCGAACTCGTAGACGTTGGGCTTGTTGGGCGCCGAGCCCGGCAGCTTCACCTTGTCGCCCGTGCCGAATGACTGCACCGAGAAGCTCTTTTTGCTGTGGAGACGATGAGTGACAAGGGTTATTCGTGTCGAGCTGTTGGGGTCAGGTGGCGGGCGAAACGGGCTATGTGTGCCTAGTTGATGGACAGGCGAACTACTGCAGCTATGCTGAGTTGAGTAAATAAAGTAAGCAGATAATATTTGACATCAATGGAGAATGGGACAGAAAAGGGGGTCAATAGAATCAGACAGAACAGCACAGGAAATTGGCAAAGCAGATCAGATGATGGGAGACGAACGTAACACCTGCAGAACAGAATTATGACAGAAGAGAACGGTCCAAATTAAACAGAGCACTACAGAACACGGAACGAAACACGACACACGGAAGAGGTGCCATGCCACATATCGCACAGCTTGAGAATGCGCCGGGAATGGAGAGCTGTGTTTACACCTGAGGCATGGATCGCGTGCGCCGGGAATGGAGAGCTGTGTTTACACCTGAGGCATGGATCGCGTGCGCCGGGAGTGGAGAGCTGTGTTTACACCTGAGGCATGGATCGCGTGCCGCCCAACGGCGGAGCGAAGCCTGGAGCGCGGCTCGACCGCATCCGGGCGGCAGCTGGGCCCGCCCAGCGCCGGCTGCATCTCACCTGAGGTAGGCGTGCGCCTCCATGCTGCGGTTCATGTTGCTGGAGCACACGACGGCGAAGCGCAGCGGCATTGCTGCAGTTATGTGCTGACTGCTGAGTCAAACACTGTCAGCCTGGATCGCCGCCTCGTCTGTCGGCAGGCAGGCGGGACCGGCGTCAGACACACTGCCCCACCGACAACACACGCGCCGGGAACCGCGCCCCACCGACAACACACGAGCCGGGAACCGCGCCCCACCGACAACACACGAGCCGGGAACCGCGCCCCACCGACAACACACGAGCCGGGAACCGCGCCCCACCGACAACACACGAGCCGGGAACCGCGCCCCACCGACAACACACGAGCCGGGAACCGCGCCCCACCGACAACACACGAGCCGGGAACCGCGCCCCACCGACAACACAGCCGGGAACCGCGCCCCACCGACAACACACGAGCCGGGAACCGCGCCCCACCGACAACACACGAGCCGGGAACCGCGCCCCACCGACAACACACGCGCCGGGAACCGCGCCCCACCGACAACACACGAGCCGGGAACCGCGCCCCACCGACAACACACGAGCCGGGAACCGCGCCCCACCGACAACACACGAGCCGGGAACCGCGCCCCACCGACAACACACGAGCCGGGAACCGCGCCCCACCGACAACACACGAGCCGGGAACCGCGCCCCACCGACAACACACGAGCCGGGAACCGCGCCCCACCGACAACACACGAGCCGGGAACCGCGTCCCACCGACCGGAACCGGCCACCGACAACAACGAACCGCCCCCACCGACAACACACGAGCCGGGAACCGCGCCCCACCGACAACACACGAGCCGGGAACCGCGCCCCACCGACAACACACGGGCCGGGAACCGCGCCCCACCGACAACACACGAGCCGGGAACGGGGCCCCACCGACAACACACGAGCCGGGAACCGCGCCCCACCGACAACACACGAGCCGGGAACCGCGCCCCACCGACAACACACGCGCCGGGGACCGCGCCCCACCGACAACACACGAGCCGGGAACCGCGCCCCACCGACAACACACGAGCCGGGAACCGCGCCCCACCGACAACACACGAGCCGGGAACCGCGCCCCACCGACAACACACGAGCCGGGAACCGCGCCCCACCGACAACACACGAGCCGGGAACCGCGCCCCACCGACAACACACGCGCCGGGAACCGCGCCCCACCGACAACACACGCGCCAGACACCATGGTTTGGTCGCCAGATGCATTGGGAAGCCGTGCTCCAGCGATGGGATGTGCATCGAGAAGCTGCGTCCAATGACGGGAAAGTTACCAGCGGACTGCACTAATGTGACGAGATATTGGAAAGCTGTGTCCAGTAACGAGGAACGTATCCGGCTGTTCCAGTAATAGGACACGAGTTAGAGAAGGGCCAGAGCTCCAACAGAAGGGGAGATAATATTAAGAGTATGTATATTTTATTGATGTCAATGTTTAATGTCATAAAGCATGGCCTCGAGAAGAACCCCTAGTCGTGCACGATTTGTCCCGCTCGTATATTATAGCACTGGTATTAAGGTCCTCTGGTACCGTACCATTAAAGGTACACAAGAGAACATTTGCTGAGGAGTAGAACGTGCACTTTAACTACAAGATTATACTTTTACCGTAGAACTTGAAGTTCAACATCATGAACTAAACTTCAGACTGATGCAGGTGCCAACTAATGTCAAAAGGATACGCATAAATGGCCAGTGATACCAAAGAGAATCGGGGAGGGTGGAGAGAACATCTCTTGACCATGAAGCTGGGGGTGGGCACTTAGCGATCATTATCATGCGCGTTGCTCCGTTTGAGAGTGGGGAGCGGCGGTCGATTCTGCTTCTCTCCGGATTTATGCAGATAAACGTACAACGTACAGACAGACTGACCGGTCAGCGTAGCACCTCACACGCACAACGTACATACTGATCTGTCAGCGTAACACCTCACACGTACAAAGTACCGACAGACTGACCGATCAGAGTAACATCTCACACGTACAAAGTACCGACAGACTGACCGATCAGAGTAACACCTCACAGGTACAAAGTACAGACGGACTAACCGTCAGCGTAATACCTCACGCGTACAAAGTACCGACAGACTGACCGATCAGAGTAACACCTCACAGGTACAAAGTACAGACGGACTAACCGTCAGCGTAACACCTCACGCGTACAAAGTACCGACAGACTGACCGATCAGAGTAACACCTCACAGGTACAAAGTACAGACGGACTAACCGTCAGCGTAACACCTCACGCGTACAAAGTACCGACAGACTGACCGATCAGAGTAACACCTCACACGTACAAAGTACCGACAGACTGACCGATCAGAGTAACACCTAACAGGTACAAAGTACAGACGGACTAACCGTCAGCGTAACACCTCACGCGTACAAAGTACCGACAGACTGACCGATCAGAGTAACACCTAACAGGTACAAAGTACAGACGGACTAACCGTCAGCGTAACACCTCACGCGTACAAAGTACCGACAGACTGACCGATCAGAGTAACACCTCACACGTACAAAGTACAGACGGACTAACCGTCAGCGTAACACCTCACACGTACAAAGTACCGACAGACTGAATCAGAGTAACACCTCACAGGTACAAAGTACCGACAGACTGACCGGTCAGCGTAACACCTCACACGTACAAAGTACCGACAGACTGACCGATCAGAGTAACACCTCACACGTACAAAGTGCAGACAGACCGACCGGTCAGCGTAACACTTTCAAACGTGCAAAGTACAGACTGATCGGTCAGCGTAACACCTCAAACAGACGGAGCTTTGCACTTGGGATCGGCTCCGGTGCACTCGACCGACCACCTTTGAGCAATGTACGTCTCGCTCTACACAACTGAACGAATACGCCGCGCTCTACACAACCGAACGGTAGGAGACCGCCACAGGACACTTCTAATCGGCCGATTAATTCGGTTAATGAAATATACATCGAACGTGGGCAGCAATATAGCGTGGGTAGTTACTCGCACCAGATTTTCCAATAACTGTTCATTACTGTGAGCCGTTATACAGACTTTTTCAGAAATAGTAGCTAACCGCTTTCAAGAAAATGCATGTGTGCACAAAAACTTGGGAATATAAGCATAAGCAGAAACGCAAAAATCGGCTGAGTGGCTTAAATTCAGTGGTGGTCCTGCCTCTTACGAGCCGGCTGTCTTGGGTCACGTAGCGTCGCCAATCTCACACGCCGATTGGTCGGGCAAACAGTAGCGACAGCTAGGACCCAAACCCACAACCTTTCAGTTGGTGGATGTGCACTTCACTCCTAAACTACTCGCCTCCTGGCTTATATTCAGATGTCACGTGTCGCTGGATTACTTGACTCAATTAGTGCCATTGATGATTGTCTAGTCCTCCGCCATTTATGGCCGGAGAGAACGCGTACATTTTCCTGGCTTTTGCTTCTACTTCTACTGGGTTGACGTGCCAAACATTACCATCATTGATGCATTGGTGAATCATTTTTTATGATCTGAAAACCAGCCCAACCGAGAATTACATCCCATACCTTTTCAGAAGCTCTTAGAGCCCTGCGAGTTCTCCAGAGATGGCAGGCACCTAAGATGGATGCTGTGTAAGCAATTTATGATATCTGGCGGCGGTGACGGCTGATCCTATTGGGCTCTGGATCTCGGGGCGGCAGTGACGGCTGGTCCTATTGGGCTCTGGATCTCGGGGCGGCAGTGACGGCTGGTCCTATTGGGCTCTGGATCTCGGGTCGGCAGTGACGGCTGGTCCTATTGGGCTCTGGATCTCGGGGCGGCAGTGACGGCTGGTCCTATTGGGCTCTGGATCTCGGGGCGGCAGTGACGGCTGGTCCTATTGGGCTCTGGATCTCGGGGCGGCAGTGACGGCTGACCCTATTGGGCTCTGGATCTCGGGTCGGCAGTAACGGCTGATCCTATTGGGATCTGGGTCTAGAAGCCCATCCTTGCGTGAACAGGGTTGGGCTCAACCCCCTGGCGGGAGCGAAGATAATTTCACCGATTCTGATATGCAAGTACTCTGAGCGCATTTTCAAATGTATCCACCTATGTCAGGAGCAGATGCTTCTCACAGGAAATGGCACATCTATACCAAAACAGACTGAATGGTATGCATGGCACATTTATACCAAATCAGATTTTACGGGTTACATGGAATACTCAACTGGCCCATGTACGATTCAACAAGCTTCACTTATTTTTTCGAACAACCCTAGAATGTTCAAAACAAGCGAAAGTTCTGCTTCCTAATACTGAATGTCATGCCTTTGAGCCTTCGGGCCGCCCAGAGTCGGCTCCGGGCACCACCACACGTATGCAGTGCAGACGTACCGACTCACATAGCAGCACCTCGATTCCCAGGTCACATAGCAGCACCTCGATTCCCAGGTCACATAGCAGCACCTCGATTCTCATGTCATATAGCAGCATCTCCACTCTCAGGCTATATAGAAGCACCTCGATTCCCAGGTCGTTTAGCCGGACCTCGATTCCAATGTCATATAACAGCACCTCGATTCCCATGTCATATAGCAGCACCTCGATTCCCTAGTCATATAATAGCACATCGATTCCCAGGACAAGGTCGCCGTCAACTTGAACACCACGATCTTTTATGACGCTCACTGTCAATGAAACGTAGTGAAACCACTTCTGTGATGGTACGAGACTGTCTACCGCCTCAGACTGAGTCGTAGCGAGACTGCCCACCGCCTCTGACTGAGCCGTAGCGAGACTGCCCACCGCCTCTGACTGAGCCGTAACGAGACTGCCCACTGCCTCTGACTGAGCCGTAGCGAGACTGCCCACCGCCTCTGACTGAGCCGTAACGAGACTGCCCACTGCCTCTGACTGAGCCGTAGCGAGACTGCCCGCCGCCTCTGACTGAGCCGTAACGAGACTGTCTACCGCCTCAGACTGAGTCGTAGCGAGACTGCCCACCGCCTCTGACTGTGACGGTAGCGAGACTGCCCACCGCCTCTGACTGAGCCGTAACGAGACTGCCCACTGCCTCTGACTGAGCCGTAGCGAGACTGCCCGCCGCCTCTGACTGAGCCGTAACGAGACTGCCCACCGCCTCTGACTGAGCCGTAACGAGACTGCCCACTGCCTCTGACTGAGCCGTAGCGAGACTGCCCGCCGCCTCTGACTGTGACGGTAGTGAGAATGTGCACCACGTCTGTCTAACGGTAGCGAGAATGTCCACCACGTCTGACTGGATGGCAGCGAGGCTGTCGACCACGTCTGATTGGACGGTAGCGAGGCTGTCCACCACGGCTGACTGTGACGGTAGCGAGGCTGTACACCACGTCTGACAGTGACGGTAGCGAGGCTGTCCACTACGTCTGACTGGACGGTAGCGAAGCTGTCCACCACGTCTGACTGTGACGGTAGTGAGGATATCGACCACGTCTGACTGTGGTGGTAGCGAGGTTGTCCACTACGTCCGACTAGACGGTAGCGCAGTGATAAATTAATCGTGAAATAGGGTGGAATATACCATTTACTGACCACTGAATAGACATCCTTCCCAAAAATGTATCGGCATCTTGGTTCCTGGTGCGTGTTGATGAAATCTGCATGCCTTGTGTCTAATCGTATCCCGTTTCTAAGTATCATACTTATGCTCACTATAACGGATCTGGGATCGTGAAACCGAACATCCTGTAGCGCAATTTCAAGTAAATGGATTACCTATGGAGTGCTATGTTAATCAATACTGGTTTATAGCTCAGGTGTTTGTATCATCGTCGTTGATATCGATATCCCTCAATTAGGTGCCTCTCAAAACACGCAAAACTGGTACAGTCATATGTACTCAATTGTCTCAAAACTGGGTTTGAAAGATTTCACAAGTATTTGAACTAACATTATTTCCGTGGCGATTTTGACATCCTGCTGTACTCGTTTCGACATCTCAAACCTAACGAATAACCATTATTTTAACACTGCGGTAGCGAGGCTGTCCAACACGTCTGACTATGACGGTAGCGAGGATGTCCACCACGTCTGGCTATGATGGTAGCGAGTCTGTCCACCACGTCTGACTGTGACGGTAGCGAGGCTGTCCACCACGTCTGACTGTGACGGTAGCGAGGCTGTCCACCACGTCTGACTGTGACGGTAGCGAGGCTGTCCAACACGTCTGACTGTGACGGTAGCGAGGATGTCCACCACGTCTGGCTATGATGGTAGCGAGGCTGTCCAACACGTCTGACTGGACGGTAGCGAGGCTGTCCACGACGCCTTACTGGACGGTAGCGAGGCTGTCCAACACGTCTGACTGTGACGGTAGCGAGGCTGTCCAACACGTCTGACTGGACGGTAGTGAGGCTGGCCACGACGCCTTACTGGACGGTAGCGAGGCTGTCCAACACGTCTGACTGTGACGGTAGCGAGGCTGTCCAACACGTCTGACTGGACGGTAGTGAGGCTGTCCACGACGCCTTACTGGACGGTAGCGAGGCTGTCCAACACGTCTGACTGTGACGGTAGCGAGGCTATCCACCATATCTGACTGGACGGTAGCGAGGCTGTCTATCACGTCTGACTGTGACGGTAGTGAGGCTGTCCACCACGTCTGATTGTGACGGTAGCGAGGCTGTCCACCACGTCTGGCTGGCGGTAGTGGCGCTGTCCACCATATCTGACTGGACGGAAGTGAGGCTGTCCACCACGTCTGGCTGGACGGTAGCGAGGCTGTCCACCATGTCTGACTGGACGGTAGCGAGGCTGTCCACCAACTGCCACGTTTCCTCCGAGTGAAAATCAATAAATGTATCGGCATCAACGCGAACCTCTGCACGCATCAATGGGACATATTTCGGAAGCGGCGCACACCAGCCCACTCATGACCGGACTGGGAAAGGGGCACTGACAGGTTCAGAGTGGGGATGTGCGCTCCCACTCCATGCTTCACCGATATTGAAGTTTGAAGGAAGCCACCACATGCCGCCCCAAAATAGTACATTTTTTTCTGCCTTCAACGCCTCGGGACTATTGGCGAGTAAAAACTATGAGACCAGCCAGTGGATACCGCCAGAACAATCCCTCGGTGGATACCGATTGGCCACAAGCGTGCCAACAAAGTGCCGTTTGAATAATAAATGAGCGGACATTCCAGGGTTGACCCAGGCTATATTCATCGAATTGCAACAGGCAGATAACCCAGCACGTAAAGGGGTAACCTCCAGCAATCTCACTTGGCCGCTACATGGTCATGGCATCACACGCGCCGTAACACCCAAATAGCTAACTAATCAGTAACTTCGACAACTGACCACAATAATAGGCGTGTAATCAAATTGCATCATTTCTAGGTCCATATTTGACAACAATGTGCATGATGTATTCTTCTTCTTTTTTTCTCAAAATGATGGGGGACTGATCGAATTTGAAGGCGACAAACCTTGGCCAAAATGGACATACATATAAATTCAATTAAGCGAGAACAAGCATGCACTCGACAGAGCACGTTGCCATGGGGAGCCAAAGCCCACGATTCCGGAACATGGGACAGGCCGCAAGGGGACGTGCCCATGACCGCTCACAACCGAATACAGGCATGTCCGTGTAAATCATGCTGGAGTTCCTTCGACATACTGGACATACGTATCCCCTTGGATGATGTCCACAAGAGTCCACATGCTGCATCTTAAATGCGCGGAATTCGGCAACCAGAAACATATCACATCAAACACGCCTGATAGGATATTCACAGACAAACGGTGTGAAATGCCGGTTACCTGCGATGAGGGTCATGTCACGTTGAGAGCATTGCGTGATTCAGCACGGGGGGAACAGGTCGCCCATCGTCGACATAGGCGACTCATCTGAACGTCGATCACCATGCCGGATCAATCGCTCTCAACGTCGAACATGGCCTAATGGGCTCCAGACTCAAACCGAGGGAAATAGTGGCATTAACTTATGTACATGTGAGGGGCCATATATATATATATATATATATATATATATATATATATATAAGGCGTTAGCAAAAAGCGTTGTTAATAAAATTAAAATTAGAACTTACGTACATGTGAGGGGCCATATATATATATATATATATATATAAAAAAAAAAAAAAAAAAAAAAAAAAATATATATAATGGCCCATCACATGTACGTAAGTTATAATTTTAATTGTATTAACAACGCTTTGGCTAACGCCTTTCTCAAGCTACCTCCCAGACAATTTTCTTATATATATATATGTGGGGAGGAGAGGGGAATGGAGAGGGAGAGTATGAAAAAAATCCACATGTGAATTTGAATGGCAAGCAAATAGCTGAATGAAAATTATTTTTCACCCCTCCTCTCCTAAAAACGTTCGCCCGGCAATGGGGATACCGTCAACGACGCTGCTAGGGTCACATATTCGCATACTTTTTGTGCCATGTAGTGTACTTACTGGCTCTTCTGTGGGGGTTGAAACTTCGGCTCCCGCGAGCGAAGCACCCATACAAAATGTGCCGGCGGAGGCGCTAGTTAGTTATTGTGGCTTAGGGGCGCATCGACTGCATATGTCATATAGCGTCCATTGTCGGCGGAGGCGCACCCTCGATCCAGACCTAAACGCTATGCAATTGGATGTGCGTGGCCCTCCCGGATCAAAATTGTTGCGCCCACCCCAGCGTCAGAGGGCCATGCTTCTCCCGAAACGACCAAGGTGAGCATTGAGTGAACGAAATGACAGGCCCTGCTCATGAGAAAACCAGCCTACATGGCTCATGGCGCTAGCCCACCCGAAATGTTCTGAGTGCGACACCAATTGTAGACGTCTATTTCCCATAACCCAGGACGCTTATAACGTAAGCGACGTAAGGCGAGGAAAAAGACACACCTCGTTTTGCTCCTAGACCACGATTCCATAAGGTCATTGCTTTTCACCTCAAAGTCCTTTCATCACCAGCCGTAGAAATAACATTAAACAGTTTAAAAGCATAAAAGATACTCACATATCACTTGCGTGCAACGACTCGACCACGGCCGAGTGGAAATGGTCCGACACAAATGCTTATTAGCAGTTGACAAAGGTTCAGCCAAATGGCATCATTGCATAGGGTCATTACATGTCCCATACCCTACTCTGCACCACTTTCGCGTACACACACACACATCAGTTATTAGTCAGGCAATAGCTGGGGAGGCCACAGCTGACAATGCGGACGGTTCGTGAATCCACGGCAAATGCCGGGGCTATGCCCTGCAGTTGGAAAAACGTGGCGAATGCCGTGAAAAAGCCATGACGTCAATTTTCGTCAAATGAACTATCAACCTGAGAAAGCGGTTACATGGCACACCCCGACCTCCTCGCAACCCTGGTGCACCAATGCGGTGGACGGCGTGACCTACCAGTCGGGTCCGCACCCACCGGACTGCTGCGTCTCACAGACGTCCAGCATGTCACACACCTCTGGCGTGCTGCTCAACCACGCCAATTTCTCAGTTGTCAACACAAGCCAGCCACGCCCGGGTCATGTCGTCACCAGGCCAGCTAATGTCGTCACCAGCCAGCGACTCAGGCTGGTCTCGTCGTCACCAGGCCAGCTAATGTCGTCACCAGCCAGCGACTCAGGCTGGTCTCGTCGTCACCAGGCCAGCTAATGTCGTCACCAGCCAGCGACTCAGGCTGGTCTCGTCGTCACCAGCCAGTTACAACGACTGGTCTCGTCGTCACCACCAGGTCAGCTAATGTCGTCACCAGCCAGCCACGACGGCTGGTCTCGTCGTCACCAGGCCAGCTAATGTCGTCACCAGCCAGTCACAACAGCTGGTCTCGTCGTCACCACCAGGCCAGCTAATGTCGTCACCAGCCAGCCACGACGGCTGATCTCGTCGTCACCACCAGGCCAGCTAATGTCGTCACCAGCCAGCCACGACGGCTGATCTCGTCGTCACCACCAGGCCAGCTAATGTCGTCACCAGCCAGCCACGACGGCTGATCTCGTCGTCACCACCAGGCCAGCTAATGTCGTGACCAGCCAGTCACAACGACTGGTCTCGTCGTCACCACCAGGCCAGCTAATGTCGTCACCAGCCAGCCACAACGGCTGATCTCGTCGTCACCACCAGGCCAGCTAATGTCGTCACCAGCCAGCCACGACGGCTGGTCTCGTCGTCACCACCAGGCCAGCTAATGTCGTCACCAGCGAGTCACGACGGCTGGTCTCGTCGTCACCACCAGGCCAGCTAATGTCGTCACCAGCGAGTCACGACTGGTCTCGTCGTCACCAGCCAGCCACGACGGCTGGTCTCGTCGTCACCACCAGGCCAGCTAATGTCGTCACCAGCCAGCCACGACGGCTGGTCTAGTCGTCACCACCAGGCCAGCTAATGTCGTCACCAGCGAGTCACGACGGCTGGTCTCGTCGTCACCACCAGGCCAGCTAATGTCACCAGCGAGTCACAACGACTGGTCTCGTCGTCACCACCAGGCCAGCTAATGTCGTCACCAGCCAGCCACAACGGCTGGTCTCGTCGTCACCACCAGGCCAGCTAATGTCGTCACCAGCCAGCCACGACGGCTGATCTCGTCGTCACCACCAGGCCAGCTAATGTCGTCACCAGCCAGTCACAACGACTGGTCTCGTCGTCACCACCAGGCAAGCTAATGTCATCAGCGAGTCACGACGGCTGGTCTCGTCGTCACCACCAGGCCAGCTAATGTCGTCACCAGCGAGTCACGACGGCTGGTCTCGTCGTCACCACCAGGCCAGCTAATGTCGTCACCAGCGAGTCACAACGACTGGTCTCGTCGTCACCACCAGGCCAGCTAATGTCGTCACCAGCCAGCCACAACGGCTGGTCTCGTCGTCACCACCAGGCCAGCTAATGTCGTCACCAGCCAGCCACGACGGCTGATCTCGTCGTCACCACCAGGCCAGCTAATGTCGTCACCAGCCAGTCACAACGACTGGTCTCGTCGTCACCACCAGGCAAGCTAATGTCATCAGCGAGTCACGACGGCTGGTCTCGTCGTCACCACCAGGCCAGCTAATGTCGTCACCAGCGGGTCACAACGACTGGTCTCGTCGTCACCACCAGGCCAGCTAATGTCGTCACCAGCGAGTCACGACGACTGGTCTCGTCGTCACCACCAGGCCAGCTAATGTCGTCACCAGCCAGTCACGACGGCTGGTCTCGTCGTCACCACCAGGCCAGCTAATGTCGTCACCAGCGAGTCACGACGACTGGTCTCGTCGTCACCACCAGGCCAGCTAATGTCGTCACCAGCCAGTCACGACGGCTGGTGTGTTCACCAGCCAGTCACGACGGCTGGTGTGGTCACCAGCCAGCCACGACGGCTGGTGTGGTCACCAGGCCAGTTGGTGTGGTCACCAGCCAGTCACGACGGCTGGTGTGGTCACCAGGCCAGTTGGTGTGGTCACCAGCCAGTCACGACTGGTGTCGCCACCGACCACCGACCACTGACGCTCGGATGTGGGAGCGTTTACGCCGGGAGAACTCTTGACCTTGACACTGGATGAGTGACTTGGCGATGTAACCGTAAACCTCTCCCTAGCTTCAGACAGAGCACGCCCGACCGCTCGTCATTTGCAGTACTAAACTCCATAGTTTGAGGGGAGGGATACTTTGATGTTATACTACTGACGGCGGAGATCCTGCCCGGGCTACACTGGGTGTTTACGAAGAGACCACGCCAGCCAACCTGTAGGATGGTCCCAAACAGGGCTGGAGATCTCCCACGAAACCAATTCCTTACTTCCATGACATGTTTTCAGATTGAGTAGGGAACATTACAAATCAACATTAGCAGGGTACTAAACCAGGGGTCCAGACGCCCCGAACCACCCGGGATCTCCAGCTATGGTTCAAATGGCCTGTTATATTTCGCTCATCGACATGGCGCAGGGAACTCAAAGTGGATGGAAAAGCCGGAGGTTAAAGGACAGGAAACAACCTTCCAACGCTATGTAGACTGTGCAGACCTCCCAAAGCCGGAGGTTAAAGGACAGGAAACAACCTTCCAACGCTATGTAGACTGTGCAGACCTCCCAAAGCCGGAGGTTAAAGGACAGGAAACAACCTTCCAACGCTATGTAGACTGTGCAGACCTCCCAAAGCCGGAGGTTAAAGGACAGGAAACAACCTTAACACTATGTAGACTGTGCAGACCTCCCAAAGCCGGAGGTTAAGGCCAACCTTCCAACGCTATGTAGACTGTGCAGACCTCCCAAAGCCGGAGGTTAAAAGGACAGGAAACAACCTTCCAACCTATGTAGACGGTTAAAGGGAAACAACCTTCCAACGCTATGTAGACTGTGCAGACCTCCCAAAGCCGGAGGTTAAAGGACAGGAAACAACCTTCCAACGCTATGTAGACTGTGCAGACCTCCCAAAGTGTGCGCTCTTCTAAGACACGTTCTACTAATCGACTAGGCACGGCTGGGCTCGGAACGCCCAGAGATGAGACGCATAACATTCAAAAGCGGAGCATGTACCTATTAATACGAATACGTAATTTCCATCAAAATCTATCGATCGCTTTTTAAAGCGTACTGTAGTTCCATTTTCCAGGCGTTTTACCTGGCCGGATCTACTGATTAAGGTATGGTTATGCGGTGGCTTTATCTTGTAGCTATATAATTATCAGATTGCTGGTAACAATATCCAGTACGTTGTACCGCTCTGGACCTCTCCCGGTGGATGCAATGGTTTATAAAACCCTGGTCAATGTATTTACACCATGGCTTACCTTCAGTCGCACGTGAACATGGAATCACCCGTAGTGACAGGGGGCTGAGAGTTCGCGTCCGGCACTTGGTCTGCGGAGACGATGTGTGACAAAATACTTGATGCATGATGAAGTCGAAGGTAGTTTCCATAACACATACTAATCTCCTTCTCATTGAAGGCCCGCAGGAAGTCAGGGCCGTCGCAGAGCGCTGCAAAAATATATATATATATATATATATATATATATATATATATATATATATTGCGCGTTGTTTGCACATAGTTTGCGCTATCTAGCCATTGCCCAGGACCCCATACGTGACGAGGATTGTGCTGCCGGAGGGTGTACACTGCCCGTTTTCTGCGACCAGCGCCACTCCAGCCTGTGGAGGGACACCAATGACTCCGGAGAAGCAGCTGGGGACGGCCTTCGCGTCCGGGCAGTATGTACTCTCCGGTATCTCGACCCCTGTCAGAGATCTTACATAGGCCCGGACAATGGCGAGATACATCAGACCAGATGCAAACGAAGTGCGAAATACATTGCAGCGATCTCTGACGGCTCAGTCTTTCAGTAGCGTTGATGAAGAAGCTTCTATCACACATCAGATAGCTGATCAAACATCGCCTCCTTCGACTATGGCCCGGACAGCGAATTGCCGGCGGCGAGTCGCCGTGGACAGAGTCGGACCACATGGTCCAACCCAGTCAATTGAAACAAATGCAAAACTGAACAAGAGTACGTTTCCCAAAAAAGGATCGACATACTTGGATAAACATTACATATTCGTAGCTAATGAGAGAGGCATAGTCAAGAGGGAGGGACGAAGGGGTATCCCACCCATGGCGGTTAGCCAAGGGGGAGGGGCGAAGGGGCATCCCACCCCTGGCGGTTAGCCAAGGGGCAAGGGCGAAGGGTCATCCCACCCCTGGTGGTTCCGAGGCCCGTCAGGTTCAGGGGACCTGACAGATATATAACTGAAAGGAAATTTAAATACATCTAACAGATGGTGTGGAAAGGGCCACAGAGACCTAAAATCTTCCACCTTGAGGGCCGGCAAGGACAGTGGAGACAACAGAGCTGGAACGCTCATGTCAGCTGGAAAGGGTCCCGAACAGCTGAGGAACCAACAAGGCCACTGGTGCATACAGGGCGCCTGAGGGCTGTGATGTAAGGGTCCCCTGATAGATGACCATGCCTTTAAGAGTAGGAAAAATAGTGATTGTCCATCTCAGAGCTGGAATGGCGCTGACTTGAGAGCTAGATAGGGCAGTTGAGGACTGTTGGAGTGTCTAAAAGCAGGGGAGGGTCCTGAGGAATGAATATATATATATATATATATATATATATATATATATATATATATATATATATATAAATATGTATGGTGTCAGTGTCTGTGCGTGTGCGCGCGCGTGCGTGCGTGCGTGCGTGCGTGTGTGTGTGTATGTGTGGATACGTACGGGTCATTTGAAAACAAGGTAAAACGAAATCCGACAAGCTTTCGAAAGGTGACTGGGCTAAAAGCATGGAAGGAACCCTCTTTAGATGACCGTCCCTCTACCCTGAACCAAATCCTGGATAACCGACTGATCAACACATGCTCAGTTTACAAACGATATGTGATACCTTTGAGCATTCCGAGCCCTTCCAACGAACCGCGAAGGCAGAGCCAGCTCTCAAACCCAATCAGCCAAGTGGACACAATGAGACTCAAGTTCTGCATCTCACGATCCCAGGTCAAATATCCAGCACATCCATAGCGGTTACCTTTGGCATGCAGCAACAAAACAGCCGGTGACATTCGTTTCAGGACAAACCAATTCGGTCAGTCTGATTTCTGGGACGGCAGGAATTCAATTGAACCCTTTTCATAGATGGCTGGAGAAAAGTTGGCGCCAGACACCAATTTTCACCTTTCTGCACATAATTAAATTGATTTGGATTAGCGAGTGAAAAGCTCGGGCGATTGTGCGCTAACTGACCACGATGGTCGGTGCGCTCACGAGTGCAAATAACCAACCAGCCTAGCCGGTACCTTATCGAGGCATCGGACTTAAAAATCAATACTGATGGCTCCGATCCAGCTGATGCCGACTACTGTCACCATGCCTGTAGTGGCATCGACAGCAAACTTACAGCGCATGACCAATGTCTTTGGTATCTGATAACTGTGATATCTGGGACACAATGGCGTGGCTTGAACCATTCAAGGTCGAACCAGGTCAAAACGGGTAGACGGTTCGGAAAGTGGCAAATCTTGGAACTTTCCCCGATTCTCTCGAAATGACCTTGCCGACACCAACATACAGGATTGCCCAATCTGCGCATTGGAAACTCCGTGCCAGTAAATACCTCCGTTTCCGAAGTGTTCCGAAGCCGTTCTATCCGTTGTTCGTTCGGAGGGCCCTGGAGTTAAGCTACTCCATGTTATTGTGGCATAACAAATATCACTCGCTGTAACCTTAGTACTGGCACTACCGGGGCAAAGGCAACACTAGTACGACTTCATGGTTTGTCTGATTAGAAGGGTGAGACCCGACTCCGAAGGCCGGTATCTCAGAACGTTACCAATGAGCTATAATTTGCGCCAATTGATGCACAGCTCAATTATACACATGACGGCAAGGCTAGGTGCTCAGCAGTCCGCATCCCTCCTGATGGATATTTTCGACACAGGTAGCAGTGGGTACATCCTTTTAACCCTCCTCCATCATGTCACACATGTACATCATTCACTCCACCTGAGCCGTGGACACAAATATAATATGTTGAATATACGATTAATTCCGATTCATGAAATGTATCTGATCAAGCAGTTTCATGACTAAAACGGCACCATTGTTTACTCAGCGTGCCCATCTTGTTCCATCAATACATGCCAAATATTTTGACTGAGGGGAATGAAGCAACTTTGCATGGCACTTCCGGAATTATTTCCCCAAACGTATGGCACACAATATCCTCGCGATATTAAAGCGCCCTCCAAGGTGGCATTTATGAGGCGCTTTCAGTCACATGATAGCCCACCAATAGGCTTCGCCACGGGCTTTGTAGTGGAGAGGACCAAAGTGCTCGAAAATGAACTGGCTGTGATCCAGCCAGTTCAATTATTATTGTGGTCTATAATTATTGGAGGGGTCCGGACCCCTCCTATGGCGGAGCCTATACCCTCCACACCGCTTACTGATAGCTCGCGACAAGGCCTGTGGCGTACCTGTCGTGAGCCCAGCATCTCCTCCGACCACGTCACATCACCAGGCCCTCTCGTCCATCTCTCTGCCGGTACACTGCACTGCATCAGACAAGGACAGGGGAAGGACGGCCTTCGACCTCGATCCAGCCTGCGGACCACAGCACGCTACCACAGTTCGCCGGCCGACTGCCCAGCCGGGCCGGCGGACAGTGTATGGTGAGCTGAGAGCCATGCAAGCACCAGAGAGAGAGAGAGCACCGGCGATGAATGCCAACAGCTACCGGCAACAGCGTTGCGTCCAAACCTCGCACATACATCGAATCCGGAACAGGACGGCACCGGGTCTGACGTCATCGGACCATCCCTCCAGCGGTACAGCGGTGTCGGTACATGCCCATCGGACCATCCCTCCAGCGGTACAGCGGTGTCCGTACAGACCCATCGGACCATCCCTCCAACGGTACAACGGTGTCGGTACAGTCCCATCGGACCATCCCTCCAGCGGTACAGCGGTGTCGGTACAGACCCGTCGGACCATCCCTCCAACGGTACAGCGGTGTCGGCACAGACCCATCGGACCATCCCTCCAACGGTACAGCGGTGTCGGTACAGTCCCACCAGACCATCCCTCCAGCGGTACAGCGGTGTTGGTAGACCCATCTGACCATCCCTCCAGCGGTACAGCGGTGTCGGTAGACCCATCTGACCATCCATCCAGCGGTACATTCCCATCAGACCATCCCTCCAGCGGTACAGCGGTGTTGGTACAGACCCATCGGACCATCCCTCCAGCGGTACAGCGGTGTCGGTACATACCCATCGGACCATCCCTCCAGCGGTACAGCGATGTCGGTACAGTCCCATCAGACTATCCCTCCAGCGGTACAGCGGTGTTGGTACAGACCCATCGGACCATCCCTCCAGCGGTACAGCGGTGTCGGTACATACCCATCGGACCATCCCTCCAGCGGTACAGCGATGTCGGTACAGTCCCATCAGACTATCCCTCCAGCGGTACAGCGGTGTCGGCACAGTCCCATCGGACCATCCCTCCAGCGGTAGAGCGGTGTCGGTACAGACCCATCGGACCATCCCTCCAGCGGTAGAGCGGTGTCGGTACAGACCCATCAGACCATCCCTCCAGCGGTAGAGCGGTGTCGGTACAGACCCATCGGACCATCCCTCCAGCGGTAGAGCGGTGTCGGTACAGACCCATCGGACCATCCCCCAGCGGTACAGCGGTGTCGGTACAGACCCATCGGACCATCCCTCCAGCGGCAGAGCGGTGTCGGTACATACCCATCGGACCATCCCCCCAGCGGTAGAGCGGTGTCGGTACAGAGCCATCGGACCATCCTCCAGCGGTAGAGCGGTGTCGGTACAGACCCATCGGACCATCCCCCAGCGGTACAGCGGTGTCGGTACAGACCCATCGGACCATACCCCCAGCGGTAGAGCGGTGTCGGTACAGACCCGTCGGACCATCCCTCCAGCGGTACAGCGGTGTCGGTACAGACCCATCGGACCATCCCTCCAGCGGTAGAGCGGTGTCGGTACAGACCCATCGGACCATCCCTCCAGCGGTACAGACCCATCGGACCATCCCTTCAGCGGTAGAGCGGTGTCGGTACAAGCCCGCCTCGGATGGGCATATAATTATGAAGTAAAGAACTAAACCAAATAGCTAGAGAATTACATTTTCTGGGAAATTGGCCTAATTATGAGATAAATGAGAACACCACGTGTGAAAATGAGTTGTGTATTAATATCGGAGAGCAAGGGAGGTCAATGGTTTCAAATCTCCCTTGCAATACTTAATACAACTCGTGTAAACCGATACATACGGAATCTCAAAAGGAGCATACATGAAAACAGTCCGATAAAAATAAGGAATACGTAAAAAGTTACCCGAGGAAGGTAGATTGCAAAGCAAAGCTAGCTTATATATGTGCGAAATTTTGTATGCGCCCAAGATTATCACTCATGGATATTAACCATTCCACTTCGCAGTGTGGTGCAATGATCGCAACGTGGGGGTGGAATTTATCGAGCTTTATATGAGGGTATATAATTATCGCAGCGCGGGTGTGGGGTTTAATGAGCTCTAAATGAAGGCATATAACTCTCGCAGTGCGGGGGTAGGGTTTATAGAGCTCTATATGAGGGTATATGATTATCGCAGCGCGAGGGGGGGGGTTATAGATCCCTATATGACGGCATTTAATTCCCCAGCGCAATAATACCCTCGCCGCGCGGGGCGGGGTTCATAGAGCTCTATATAAGGGTATATAATTACCGTAGCGCAATAATACCATCGCAGCGCGGGAGTGTGGGGAGGGGGGGGTGCGTGGATTTTCCTTCCCAAACTAACCTTTGTTCTTAGCAGGATAGAGATATTGCGGTAAACAGCATGATGTGACTTCATCCTTCAACTTCAAAAGTTACAGGAAACATTCTTCTCTCTTTTCATTGATCTCCCAGGTCAGATCAAAGATGTCAATGTCGGGGTGCAGTAGGTCACCCTTCTTCGAAATAGTTATCGGATTCTGGTCGTAAAACAAATGCGATTTCGTGCTTCAATATTGATAAAATCCAAACTGGAGACGAAGACTAACACAGATGACACGTGCAACGGTCATGGTCGCCGATCACGTGAATGCTAAATACATAGAAATAGGTGGTGAAATGTTGAAGATGACTATTTCCAAACAGATGGTGGAGAGAAAAAGGGTAATAAGTGCCACCAAAACAAAATAAAAGGGTTTCCGGCTGCTCATATTTTGCTTGATACCTACTTATTGAAGACTTTTCAAAGATCTTCAAGAAAACACAGATTTCTAATATAACTTGGGATCCTCGTCACACTGGAAATGACAGCGTTTATAATTACCATGGTTTGCCACTTTTACGTTGCAATGGTCCGTATTTTAGCCTCCAGAGCATCTGGACATTCGGGGGCATCATAGGTCATACCTCAGTGTCACATAGAGGCAGTGTTAAAATAATGGCTTTTCGTTACGTGTGAGATGTCGAAACGAGTACAGTAGGATAACGAAGTTCGCCATGGAAACGATGTCGCTTAACATAACTTATATGCCATTCCAATACAATTTTGATCCAACAGCGTACTCATACATGTACCATTTTCGTTTGCTTTGAGATAACTATTTGAACAATAATTATACAAAATACTTGTACTGAAACTGAACTGAAATCGTATAACAGACCCATCATTTGTAATCCTCTTATCTGGCATTGTGCAAGACATTGCTCGCGTACCACGACCCACAATGGCGAGTACAAGAATGATACTAATCAACGAGATACTGTTAAAAGTTAGATTTGAAGACTTCATAAAGACTCATCAAGAAGCAAGATGTCGATACTTCTTTGGGAGCGATGTCGATCCAGTATTCATAGTGGTATATTCCACCATATTTTACGAATAATTTACCACTGCATAGTGGCATATCTCAATAATTTACCACTGCATAGTGGCATATCTCAATAATTTATCACTGCATAGTGGCATATCTCAATAATTTATCACTGCATAGTGGCATATCTCAATAATTTACCACTGCATAGTGGCATATCTCAATAATTTATCACTGCATAGTGGCATATCTCAGCGACCGGATGTGATATGGACTTGAAACTTTGAAGGCGCTTAGAAGACAATGTGTAATCGCAGACACACAAGTGTACAAAAACATTACTTTGTTTCAAATCTTCATTTCACATAGACATCTGACCTGAGGTCACATTTTGTATCTGGACATTTTTATCCCACCGGTTGTCTATATACCCATGCCTAAATGCACCCATATCTTCAAATACTGTTGTAGATGTCAGTCAATATCAGGTAAGGTCAAATATGTGATCTAAAATGTTCACATGGTCGCATAGCCTTGCCTGCTCTGAGGTGGCATACAAGGCCACAACACGAAAGGCCACGAATCCTCGCAAAATTTTCAAGAATTGCTCCCTCGGAACAAAAATTACCTAGGCGTCGGCGCAACCTATGCACAATGTACGATAAACATCGTCAACCCATAATCACGTTCATCACCCATTTCTGCGGAACTGACCATGAGCTCGTCAATCAATATTAATCGTTGCAGTACCCAGGGTGTTACTCAAGTTACTCGATGTGCGAATTATCCACATTATGGCCCGAAGCATCACGTGTACGACCGGATTTAGACAACTATGAAGGCGACAAGGTGACTGAGAGAACCTCGACACTAACCCCTTTATCTGACTGGTGAGTTTAACCAAAAGACGTTCAGTCATTCTTAGGGTTCAAGGATGAAGGTTGGTTGGTTGGTTATTTGAGTTTTAGGGCGCATCGACCAGGTTTGGTCATTTAGCGCCCATCAAGGATGAAAGTGCGTCATGGCGATTGCCACATCTCACCTCGCCCAGACAAAAACAAACTGCTACCTGGGATGAAATTGACCCCGCACGGCGGAGGTAAGACATTCTGTCGCATCGGCAGGGACAAAAAGAGCTCAGTGGGAAAACGCACGTGCACACGGGCTATCAGACAATTAACGTCCATACACGTAAACGAATCAATATATCTTGTTCGGTTGGACCTACCTTGATAACTCGAAACAATGATATACTCAATTATGTCTTCCCTTTCCCACATATACATGGATTGAGGAATGAATATCTGTGTGGAGTGGGTGGAGGCAAAATAAACAGGTTCCTGGTGGCGTTGTTTTGTGACTTAACATGCGCACCGGAGGGGGTGGCCGGAATCCGCTCACCATCCTGTTTTTTGTTTGTTTGTTTTTTACTATGTCTCATAACGGGCAGGAATATTGTAAGGAAATGTTGTGATTGTTGCAAATTGATCAGCGCATCCTATGCAATACAAAATCAGTTGGCAAATATAGGAACTGCAGGGATGCAAAGGCGAGCAAGTGCAAGTGCATCAACCCTCCAAATTATGTGCTTCTAGCTTCAGTAGTTTGGTATTTTAAGGGACCGAAATCCGCCCCCTCAGGCGCGTGGAGGCTTCTCGAGTACGTTATGTACCAAACGAGCTCCTGGGCCGCAACACCACCGTAGGCACAAAACACCTTAAATATGCAAGAAACTGCCATCAACCTCCGTGAGTACAAAGTGGTGGCTCTGAGTCCAGAGGAATGCCCGTGACATGGCCACTATGCGCCCAGGGCATCACCGCTGGCGGTGCAGGAGAACTTCCACCTGCCGCAGTGCGGGAATGACCATCGTATCTGGAGTGCGGGGAATATCGTACCCGCAGTACGGGGAATATCATACCAGCAGTGCGGGGAATGTCATACCCGTAGTACGGGGAATGTCATACCCGTAGTACGGGGAATGTCATACCCGCCAGCTTTTGTTCTACACTACACAGAAAGACGCGACGTGCGGCACGTCATAGCCCACTCTTGAATGGTGAGAATAGTCCGTTTGTTTGATGCACCACTCTTGGATAAACTCGCACGTAAATCCAAAGGGGCTGATCTCGAGTCGCTCTGTCGCAAGCTACTCCTGGTAGTTTTAGGAACCTGATCATGAATAAACGCAATTCCGTGATTTACATCAATGATACGAGTTCTAAAGTCTTAGAATGACACCGTGTTCGTAACATGATAGCGCACAAGGCAGAGGCCATGGAGTCATGTCCGGTTGGTTAGTTATTGTAGTTTACGGGCGCAACGACTGCATGAGTCATGTCCAGGTGAAGTACGAAAGAATACATAACTAGTTGTTGAAGTTGACATTTTAGAGGCGACACAATGTGGGCGCTTTGAAGGGAAACCAGTGACTTAAGCAGAAGAGACCGGTTAACATTCGTTCTTAAATAAGAGTCGCCAATGGCACCGATGCCAAGTTAAACACCCGCGATTTCCCAGAGATTAGGAGAAATCGTTACCTTTTTATAAAAGCTGATACCACTGCCCTGGTACAGCCTTAAAATAAAAAGCACATAAATTAGAATGAGTAATTGCCCTAGTCAGCCCTAATCCAGGTCCTCGACGTCGCAGGTCATCACGGGGTAAACGTTTCAGCACCAGACCATTATTGGCCGTAAGTGCTGGCGATGGGCAGGGCGCCGCTAGCCTGTTGGCTGGGAGGACTACCCAACTTTGATGACCCATTGGAACTTCCAGGACCATGGCCTACCCAGAAAATTCATGCCTCGAATATAATAATCCATTCCCCGTTGCCGGTGTCATTTTTGTACGGTGTGCTTATCCCCACCAATTTCGATGATGTTTATAAAACGAGGAGGGAATTACATTGGAATAGGAATATGGGCAGGGACCTAAATATTTGGACACCATTACCCTACGGACGTTGACTCGAAAGCATGTAGACAGGGGTCGCTGGCCACAATACGCTCCTACGCCTTTGGGCCACACAACCTCTTACCTAAAGCAATCTGTCCATTGCCGGATCTACGCGGATGTCCTACTCGTTCGCAAAACACCAAAGATCACGAACTTCTGACATTATGCAAGGTGTGCATAATCAACCTGATATTCGAAGAAACACAAGAAACACATTCAGAGTTGTCATCATGAAATAATAAAATCATCTGGGCTTAGTACTGATCTGTTTCAACTGTTCCGAATGTCGTCACTTTTCATTTCGTAACATTAACCTATATGACCCGCCCCAGGTCAGTGACTTTTGATGGCCTTAACCATCCATACGAACCACGCAGAAAAATGCATCATAAGTTATTGACAGTTTCCTTTTCTGCGTCGACTCGTCTAGCCACTATCCCAGACAAACCTGACGGGAGAGGCACTCGGAAGTCCCCATCCCGGCCACGTTCGAAGCAGCAGAGATGGTCCCTGAGTTTCCAATTTCACCTCTTTCTCCCCGAACTCCGAACTGAGATGTCTCAATCAGTTGGAAAGCACTCATTCGATGCGTACAACCATTGAGAAGCAAAAAGTCAACATACGGCGTGAGTATAAACCTCCGATACTAGTCTCCTAACTGTACGCTGCTTCGAGGGTCTTTCCTTCAATGTTCTCATGCACCCAATCAGTTAATTCTCAACGCAACAAATCCAGCTTGCCTATCTCTACCACCACCACCGAACAGAAAACCAAGGCGCAGCTTACGCGCCGTGTACGCTTTTGCACGTGTATCAGAGCGCATTCTTTTTCCGGTTTTCCCACGGGCATAAGAGTGCGTGTTCCCGATTTTGTCAATGGTGGCCACTCGGCAGGACACTACAAACCCACGAGAATGGACGATTCGTGTGCATGAAATTGGCAGCCTTTGCAGACTACTGTGAAGAAATGTACACATAGTTTTGGCCAGGTAGGCATAGATGCACTTTTTAGAATTATGGTAAGTAGACAAAAAAATTTGAGGACAACTTAACCAGCTAAGTTCGTATCTGAGTGATCTGAGGAAACTTCGCCTATGAGAGTCACTGTATCCAAGAATGGCTCAATGCAATACGTATGCCAATTTAGTTGGTGGGTCCCACCCCATAGCGTCTCAAGCAAGTTAAGAGAGCAAGAAGTTGGTGGGGCAAAGGCAAAGATGGTGGGGTCCGTGCCCAACCAAAAGCTGAGGAAAACTTATCCCTGACTGTAGAGCCAGACATTGCATCTTAGACATTGGTACGGACATTCCGCTTTGCTGAAAGGTAATCTGAGCTATGAAGGGCATCCTGATATTCCTATGCCCCGCCCCAGCTGTCAAATGGACAACCCAGCCGCCGGAAAGACAGTGAGCCGTTGACGGGCCTTTCGAAGGCTTCGAAGGGCACAATGACCGCTCAATTTAGGGACATCATGGCCTGTCGGATAAACAAATTGACCTACAATGGGTGCACCTTAGGCTGCGAGAGGAAGGCGGCATAACTATGGTTTTTCTCTTTGTCAGGGACAGCTTGATGTACCAGTGGGGCATACTGGCCCGCGAAGTTTTTTTTATTCGGTTTCCCTCCCCCCGACAAAGCAAAATCATAGTGGTCTGAGGACACTTGGGAGGGACTGGGGGACCTTGAACCCAGTTTTCTCGTCTTAAGAAATGTCCTGGTGCAAACTGCAATGCTGATCTCTAATATACTACGGGAATTATTAGTCTTCCTTCTACACCATTAATAGTCATGGTACTATGTGTGTGCGTCTCCCAGAGCACAGAACACGTTTCCCGACAACTACAGTCGCTAAATTAACTCGGGGATGTATTATTCTAGTCCCCTCATAAATACCACCAGAAAAAAAACATGGCTGACGGCAGGGGCGTCGCCACCGGGGGGGGGGGGCAGAGTGGGCAGTCGCCCCTCCTGCCGTCAGACTAAGGGGGCGCCGCCCCCTGAAATTTGAGGAGGCCCCTATCCGGAAATGCACAGGAAAAAAGGCAAGCAAGGAGGCCGACGAGACAGAAGATCATGCTGTCAAGGAGGCCCCAAGACTGGCAACGAGGCTCCCGCGAAATCTAATCAGGTCCTAATAAGAGACGTAGGACAGAGATTGGGGGGAAGCCCCAGGACGAAAAGGATGCCACCGAGACGGGCAGGAAGCCACCCAGGTTAGACAAGAAGGCTTCCGATGGGTGGCAGGATATTCTCAATTTGGAAAACGAGGCTCCCAAGATGGAAGAGGAGGCCCCTACAATAGAAAATAATGAATGATAGGAGATATTTCTCCGGACGCAAGAGGGAGCCCCAAGATGGGTAAGAAGGTATCCGCAGAAATGAGAGAAGGCCACTGAGACCAGCCAGATGAGACCTATATTTTGGAAGAGGACGACCCTAGGAGAGAAGATTTGAGACTATGACACAAAAGCACCCTGGCAAGAGGATAGTGAGGCTCCAAACACAGGTGAGGAGGCCTCCAAGACGTGAGAGGAGGCCCCTAATTTGAAAAAGGAGTCACCTAGGAGAGGATAGGAGGCCCCAGAAATCAAGAGAGTGCCAACAATTGGCACGGAGGCCCCCAAGATTGCAAAGGAGGCCCCCAGGATTGCAAAGAAACCCCAATACGGGAAAGGAGTCCCCAGAAAATGAGAGGAGGCCCTAAGACGGAAGAGAAAGTCGGTGGATATGAAATGAGGTTTCGGACACGCAAAAACAGGCCCCAAAACGGGTAAGGTTCCAACCAAGATAGAAAAGGACTATCTAGAAACGTGGCAGGAGACATCTAATTCGGAAGAGGACGACACAAGATTGGAAATGAGACCCAATGATGAACGAGGAGGCCCCTAAAATAGGGGAGAAAGGCCATTATATAAGAGGGATGGCTCCCAGGCAAGAAAGAAGGCTCCAGGACGGGTAGGAAGGTCTCCAGAAAATGACAAGGGAACTGAGATAGGAAAGGTTGCTTGTAATTTCGAAGAGGAGGCACCTGGGAGAGAAGAGGAGTCCACCAGGAGATAAGAGACTACCCTTAAAATGGGCAAAGATCGAATCAAAACGCAGAGCACGAGGCTCCCCAAAACGTGAGAGGAAGCCCCTAAATTGAAAAAGAAGGTCTTTAGAAGAGAAAAGGAGGGCCCCTGCCGGACTCGAGAGGATCAAGACGGAATAGGAGGTCTCCAGCGCCGAATGAGGCCCCGAAGACCGGAAGGAGTTCCCAGGAAATGAAAGGAGGCCCTTAAGATGGGAGTGGTTGCAGGTATGGAAGGAGATGAGGTTTCCGAAATTTAAGATGCCCTCAAGACGGGTAGGCTTTGTCAGGACAAAGGAAGAGGCCCACGGGGCGTGGCAGGAGGCCCCTAATTTGGCAGAGAATGCCCCTGGAACATGAGAGGAAGCCCCATGCCATGTTAAAGGGGCCTCAGGATGTAGGAGGGGGCCTCTAAGACGGGAGAGGGGGCCATTGAATATGGAGGAGAGTAGGACACGAGAAGACATCCAAAACCAGTAGAGGCTCCAGGAAATGGGACGAGACCCCTAAGACGCGGGAGGAGGCCTATAATTTGCAATAAGCCCCAAAAGAAATTGTAGGAGTCGTGCCGGGGTACTTGAAAATCACGACATGGTCCCAAAAAGAGCCGGTCGGGGCCCCTGGAAATCACGCTGAGCCTGGGGGTACCAAAAAGTCACGCTCGGACCATGAAAATCACGCTATGGGCACGACAGGCCGTACCGTTCCCTAACAGTCTCATTGGGACACAAATGAAGCCGGGGCGACGAAAAACAATCCAGACATGGATAATCCCTCTGGGGCCCCAACAATGACGCCAAAAGCCTCCAAAACGTGTTGGACGCCGAAAAAGTGTCGAGGTCGCTAAAACTCGCGCCAGGGATCCAAGCAAATGACGTCGGGACAGACAAGATAACATTGGACTAAAAAAAAGTCGCGTCGCAGCCGTTTAAAATCACACTGGGGGCCCAAAAGGTCGCGCCAGGCCCCAAAAGCTGCAGCTGCCCTAGCAAATCAATTCTCAACCGGAATGTCACTCTACGGCCTCAAAAATCGGGTCAGTCCCCCAAAAACCAGTTGGGCACCGGAAAAAAACGTGTCAGGGCATGGATAAAAAATCGCACCGGGAGACCGAAGAATCGTACCGGGACCCAAAAATATCACATAAGGTCCTTTAAAAAGATAAAACTCGATGTCCAAAAAGTTCACACCGAGACTCAATCGAATCGACCCCAACACCGGCAAATTAAGGTCCGGACAAAATTACCCGGAGGGCTTTTACACTCCGAAAGGTACCATCGGCTGAAAAAAAAACTTCTTCGGTGGCCGCAGTGGCATATCAAAGGGGCAAATGTCCCCTCCCTCCTAGGAGGGATAAGCTCCCAAGAATCTTGCCGGGGCCCCCAAAAATCGCACTGGGGCCACAAAAATGTGCGTAGGTCCACCAGAATTCGCGCAGGGGGCTGACCCGATGAATACGGCGGGCCCAAACAACTCGCTCAGAGGCCCCAAAATCTGTAACAGGAACCGCCAAGATCGCGTTGGGATCACAGCGAAGTACAACGCGCCCCGCAAACTAGAACCAGTTCCCCAAATATCGTGTTCGGGACCCACAATTCCCATCGGTAGTCCCAAAAATTTGGTCTGGGCATCAAACATTCACGTCGGACTCCGAAATATGGCCTTTAGGGCCCCACATAAGCACAGTGTGACCCCCAAAAATCGCATCGGTATCCCAAAAAAATCAAGCCGGAGCCTTCCAAAATAAGGAGGGATTCCAAAAAATAACTGTCCGGGTCAGAAAATGGCTCTGGAGCACCGAACATATCATCAGATGCCTTCACAAATCGCGTACGGCCCAGAAAAACATAACGGAGCTCGAAAAAAATCGAGGTGAGATACAAAAACATGGCGCCAGGGGCTCGAAGAATCAGGCCGGGATTCGCGAAAAATCAGGCCGGGATTCGGACTTCAAAGCAAATTCAGAAGAGATCCACAAAAATCGCGTTGAGCCCAGGAAACTGGGATTGGATCCCCGGAACCACGCGCTTGGGCGCGATTAGTCGCGCTGGAACCCAGACAAAGCGCACAGAAGCCCCTAATTGTACTGGGGCCCCACAAATGTGCGTCAGAAGCCCACAATAAACACAGCCGGACCCTAAGAGCACAACGGGGCCGAAAGTGCAACAGGCCCTCCAAATTGCAGTCTCGCAAAAAGCGACAGAGCCTTAAAACATGCGTTGCGGCCTTAAATAAACATACCGGGAGCTTTAAAAAAAAATACATCGGAAGCTCTCAAGGCACACAGGGGCCATGCGACCGCACCTGAAAAAGAGGCTGGGGTCACAAAAAGCAGCATGGTCCCAAAACGAACAAAAAGACCGAGCACTAAGTAGACACATCGGGATCTTCGAAAGCGCCCCTACACTTAAAAAAAAATCATCGGTGCACAAAAAAAACAACAAAACCCTAAAACGAGCACGGGTTTCGAAAATGAGTTGGGCTCCTAACAAAAATGGATTGAAGCCCTAAGACACATCCATAGACGAAGAAAGACGAAACGGGTCCAAAAAAGAACACCGAGGCAGGGCCTCGGTTCGGTAGCCAATCTGGGAGCATATTTAATCAAAGATATGAGGTGCATCAAAGCTCAGCGGGTATCCGCATTTCTTAATCACCATAAAATGTTGGATGTAAGGAACAAATGATCGAATTTAATTAATCGGATTTTCGCAGCGAACGTCCATACGAAGCATTCCATCACGTCAAATATGGCGCAAGTCTATCATGTGGCAGCAATTAGCAAAACGTAGGATGCCTAGCAGAAACCGTAGCATCGCACGAAGCGTGGCGAATGCGCCGAATGCGCAAGATGGGTGTGCATGTGCACGAACGTTGGCGTCGTGGTGACCGGGCGCTATGAACTGAAATGTCTGAAATTTTACATTTTAAAGTGATTTTTATAGGTGTAATTTCAGCAGTGTAAGGTGACTTATTAAGGGATACCAAAATAAAACATTCTAACAGGGTGGGGGAGTTAGGGTTGAAATCCGACGAATCATAAACGATAGTGGTAGATTAGGCCCCTCCATATGACAATTCAGTTGATCACTAATTATTTTATTTAAGAAGGTCCCTTTTGACAAAATAGTGGTCAAAATCAGAGGACTTTTTAATGGGGTAGGTAAACCCCCTCCAAATACGTTTCCGCCTCCCCTTGACGCAAATATAGGTACGCCACTGGTCTCCCAATAATTTTCAGAAACATGAGGCAAAGCCAACATTTAGGGGGAAATTTCCCCCTCACAAGCATACAAAACAACACCGATGTCCCATACAAATCGGGAGGAATGATGTTTTTAAATGCATTTTCTTCCTACAACCTTGTCTTCTGTGATTACAGCCTGCATGATTAGAGCTTCCCAGCTTCAATACCTTATCAACGACGTCATTTACAACACGGTGCAGCACAGTGAAAACCATGGGCGTGACGGCGTAGAATTGTAAGGTTTTTGCATTATTTATGCATTGCCATTGTTTCATTGTCATTTATGCACTATTGTTCAATTCTTGTTCTAGCCGTGAATTTATTCGCTGAGGATTTATTATTTTAGCTGGTGTGCCAGGTGCCTTGCAGCCAGCACCGAATGTTATAAAAATATATAAATCGTAAGATGGCGATAAGAAAACCAACTCAATGCACTTCTCGTTCTCACCTTCGCGAAATTGTCGTCCTAGGACTGATAAATGATCGTTTAAGCTTGCTTATGACATCAAGCTGGTGGGAATGACTAACAGTAGTGATAAATCTAGCTATATTCAGTTAGACTTGGTGGACATAGAAGTGGGTTGATCAATGGGAGATATCTTTAAGATATGTTCAGCACCAGCCCCGCCAACTCGCTGGAATCTAGAGGCCAGCGGGAAGATTCGTCTGGTTGAGAAAGCATTAAGACATAGGTTTGTTTTGGCACTTACGTATTTATCCATTTACTTATTTATACCCTGGCATGGCTCAGTTCTCAGCGAAAAAATTATTAGTGCTATTGCGTTTTGCGTAAATGATGCACCATACCAAGAACAAACAAGACCAATATGAAATCATGTTTCCCATTCTTGAACCATACCAAGAGCCTAAAAACAATAGGAGGCCCCCTTTCGGGGCGCAGGAGGCCCCCTTCTAACACTGCCCCCCCTCCCTCCCTGGAAGAATTTCGTGGCGACGCTACTGGTTGACGGGGCGCCTATGATTTATGCCCATAGTTTGACTTCTTTTCATCAGATTTGCGATCTTTGGCCTTTCCTCGTTAACACATGATGCACCTGACATCGATCACAATGTCGGAGACTGTAGACTGACCTGCACTGCGTGATCAGCGCCACACCAGCCGGCGAAGACCCGGCGATGTCTGCAAAGGCCGCCACGCACGGTTTTGACGCTCGGTCATTGCCCGGTCCCCGAGATGTTTTATGAGCGCAACCCCTGCGAGATGTTTTATGTAGGACCGAGGAGAGGTAATATGACCAGCTGGCTGTAAGCCAACTAAATAATTTATCCGTTCTATCGACCCAAATCAGCTCAAAACACTTCGATGACATTGTTAGGCGACAAAGTTGATTGATCTGATAACATCAACAGGTTGAGACGTATCACTCGGCAGACATGCGATCAGAGAATCTTAGGCTCTTATATGATGCATTCAATTGCTAGGTCATAATAGCGTCGCCAGCCTCTCACACCGACGGGTGTCGGGCAGACTCGGTAATCCCAATCGGTAATCGGTTGTGGGATTCAAACTCACGGTATTACGATCAAGAGTTCAACGCCCTGCTGACTGAGCTACCGCGAACCTCAGACATGCCACCGAACATTGTTCCCGCGCCTTCCGTCACAGGCGGTGAAGTATTGGGCAACAAGACAAATCTGCCGCTACAAACACTGCCACCGACAATATCATTACGACGGCACTTCCATGCGACATTGGTTAACCTTCAAAAACTTCAGCAATGGCGCCAGGCTAACATGACGGCATTTCTGTGATGCAGAAGATCCCGATTGGTTACCACCAATCGGTGGTACCCATCAGCGGACATCTAACCAGCCATCAGTTAGGCAAGTCCACAACCACGTTCGATGCTCACTGCTGTCTTTGTAAGCACCGACAGGAGTCCGCAACACCGACGGAAACTTCGTCACACGAGACCGTACATCTTGGTGAACGTCATGCCATCGGCAGAGAAAGCATGGTGGAGTCCCGAAAACGGTGCCAGTCTCCACTGTTGCCGCATGGGGATTTAATTGGTACGTGCCTAGCGCGAGTAGTGCTCATTTTTTAAGGTGGAAAATGACCTACGCCTGAGGCACAAGAGCATCCCCAGCTTGTATATGGTCATTCGAAACTGACATTGTTCATCCCAACTTCCTAATAACAATTTGTTAATGGCCAATTGGAGTTAAAAAGCAATACCATGTTATACAATTATTCAAAGTTGGTTTCAAAATACAAATAATCCCAAACCTTGCCGAAATGTTGTAGTGCCCTCCCACCCATCACACACGAATATTCTTGTTAGGGATTACGGGTGGCAAATATGGCTTCCCCAGCATGCTAGCTGGAGGACGTTCTCCGCTCAATCAGTGACCATTCCCCATTGCTTCAGCATTACTGGATGGCTGTCTCGGATGGTGGTCCCTCAACCACCAATGGTCGCTTCCCGAGGCCGAAATTCCTTGGCACGCGCACCGGAGGGGGTGGGGGGTATCCGACTACACCCCGTTTTCGATATCTCATAACGGGCGGGGATATTGTAATGAAATCTTGTCACCCTGTTAAAAATTGATAAGCGCATCATATGCAAACAAACGAAATCCGTTCGTAAATAGAGCAAATGCGGGTGGGCAAAGTCGGACCGACCGCCGAGTATTCAAGGTCACAAGGTTTCGTCGGTGCGGCGGCACAGCTGAGTGACGTGGCAGCCGATCCCGACCTCATTTAACACTGCAGATATTGACCTATTCCATGACCCTAGGGTCATGGAACCCTAGGGTTCCATGACCCTATGGAACCCTAGGGTCAATATCTAGGGTCAATACCCTAGATATTGACAATTTCCATGACCCTAGGGTCATGGAAATTATACTGGAGCGAGTTCACTTCCGCCGTAATATACCTCCGAATTTTGTCCTAGCTTCAGTAATTTCTGAGATCTTAAGGGGCGATTTCGCCCCTATCCGGTGCGCGTTATGTGAGAGGCCTTCCGGCGCGAGTGTTAATGGAGGCTCCCGGTGGCGCTGCTGGTGTGCATCCCTGGTGGGATTGATGGATTATTTTGGCTTAACCCCATTCAAAAGCATAAAATCTTGCTACTGCAAAAGTTCACACTAGACAGCCAGGGACTGGCTTTGAAAAAAACCTACAATGCTCATATCCTGGGTGATTAATTTCTGGACTTACCAAGCATGACAGTGGCCATCAAGCCACTCGCTGTGGGGAAACTAGCATGGCAGCCATGGCTCCAGCTGATTAAGACCAGCATCAGATAGGGCTGAATAGACCTATTTCGCAGAGTTGTACCGCATGTGTAGCACGCAAAACATCATCGCAGGACTGGGCTACCAATAATAGGCAAAACAATTACATGCAGCACTGGGTTACCAGTAACAGGCAAAACAATTAACTGGTTCTTCCTAGGTGGGAACCATTTTCAGATAGGACCATTAGTAAGGATATGTTGTCACATATCTTGTTATGAATAGATGTCAAAACCGTGATATAAAAATTGATTTTCACATAGCTTGCAATATTTAAAAAGTCAATCTCACTAAACTGTTATTCAGATAAAAGTTGAAGTTTTTCAAAGTCTCTTGAATTTTGTCTTGTGGTTCTTGGTTCTTCTAATGAAGAATATACTCCAAAAAATGTTCATGTCACATGTTGCTTGAAAATGAACAGACAGAATGAGTGGAATTCAATTAATGAGAATGGTAGTGGTTTTAATGAGACTTATTTGGCTTACAAAAACAGTATGATGTGCTGGACAGATCACAACTGAGGCAGAGAATAATACCCTCCCCAGCTTTAGAATCATTAAAAAAAATTAAAATGAGAACAACTTAGTGTTCATGACATCAGTTTTACACATGCTTACTGCTGAAAAGCAAATGGATCAGGCTAGGTTAGGTTTTTATTTGGAACATTTTTAATACTTTTAGACTATTGTGAGAATAAAAATATGAAAACATAGGGCTAGGTTTAGTTGTTATTAATTATACATTCTTGATTTGTATTTGCTTAGAAGGACATTCTCTAAAAGAAGAGGTCAGGCTATCCTCAGTTTTTTTAAATGCCACATTCTTCTTTGCTATATATTACCTCACTCAAAGATTTCTTTTTGCCACTATTTTGCTCTGCAACTAAAAGTAAGCATTTAATACATAAATGAGTGATCACATGGTCTTAATCCATGTTGATAAACATGGTATTCAAAGATATTCACCCTCAAAATCTGAAGACACAACCTATATAAAAAATGTGGATACATTCTATTCCAAGGTTGGATATCTATTGTGTAATCCTAGGCCTAGACTTTGATTGCAAATGTGCGGGGCCAACCAACTTGGAGAATAATCTGTCATGTTTATGATATAAAAAAAAACTTCTGTTTATAGCTTCCAGTAACGTTTTGGTGTTTCTTTTTCTAACACAGCAGTAGGTTTGCAGTCATTGATAAAGTACATCCTTTAGCCTAACAGCATGAACATGGATAGGATAATTTCCAGAGGGTAACACTATTGGTGACATAATTTCAAGACCATGCTGTTTTCAAATCCCTATCCCATTCTGCTTGCCTTGTGGGATTTCACACGGTTTATGTGCTGAATGAAAATAGTGTGTGGCATGACACAGTGTATACCATTGTCATGTTCAATATGCTATTCCACTTCATCACACAGAAATTAACACAAGAAAGCAGCTACATGATCAATGAAGTTGGTGGGCCCTCAAGCCCAACACAGGAAAACACCAAATGCAATTCTCATCTTTGATGCAAATATGCCATGTTTAAATGCAAAACAACAAAGCAATACATTTCTGCTTATTTTATAACTTTGGGGTACTGTTGGAATTTAGCAATCAGGTGTAATGATTAGGATGGGTCAGATGGCCAGCAAAATTGAATTACTTCCACTAGTTGTGGGATGGCACATTTGCAATGGCATTGCTGTCGGTTGGTTGGTTATTTGTGTTTTAGGGAGCATTGACCAGGTTTGGTCATTTAGTGCCAATCAATGGCATTGTTCATAAAAATTACAGTTCCCAGGCAGCATTATCCTTGAACACAGGCAACAGACCCAGGAATTTTGATCAGAGGGCATTCATCATTCAGGAAAAGGCAATATTTGCCTGGAGAGGCACCACATTGCTTCCTACCATTTTGAGGTAATGTATGCAAGTGTCCCTGGAAGTGCCTTTGGCTAAAAAAAAACAGGGGTTCATTGAAGGATCCATTGAGGGTACCTTTTCTACCCAGAGGGATCCTTTGGGCTGAAAATCCATGGGGTGCACACAAGCATTCCTGGAGGGGTGCCTTCAGCTGACAAATTCAGTGGTAAGCATAAGTGCATTGGAGACTAACCTTTTCTACCCAGATGTTATTTTAGCTAAAAAATAAAGGGGTGCACACAAACTTCCCTGCACACCTCACACAGGCTTCCCTGGATCAGTGCCTTTTTCAGTCAGAGGCATGCCATCTTCCCATGGAGGGGGGGGGGGACGTGTCCTCTACCCTCCTTTGATCCACTCCTCATCAGAATAAAAGCTTTGAATATAGCTGTTCACCTTTAATGTTGTCCTACACCTGTTCAGGTGTGGATTTTTTTTTCATCTGGTGTAAGAAGCAGAATACAATTGGGAGATAAGAAGATGACTGAAAGACAGAGGATAGAAAAGAATGCCCCTTTTAATTTTGTAGAACTTCTTTCAGTCATACAACAGTGCATAGTTTGTCATATTGAAGTGATCTACCACTTGAATGTAAAGCTGCACTACAATATGTATAAGAAGGCATCAGGTGAAGAGACGATAGTAGCTGGAACACACCTGAAAGAGGAGGCATCTCATAGGTAAAAATGCAAACAATTGCATTACAACTGTCCTAACTTAATAAATTAATGCACAATCCCAGAGCAAAGATAGTAATAATATACCATTGTACATATGTACAGTATTCTTCAAGTATTATCCCTTACACTTCCTTTATCTAAACAATGTATCCAAGCCATCATCAGCTGACTGCCAGTCAGCTGTTGGTGACGTCACTCAAATGTACCGACACCTCACAGCTGGGTGCAATGAATGTTCCAAGGGCATCACCAGGAATATTTGTAATGGTCAGGTTAGGTTAGGTTAGGTTAGTGTTAGGTTAGGTTTTCACCATTGTGAAATAGCATCTGCACACCCTCCCCTCTGTATGTTCGAGTGACGTCACCAACAGCTGACTGGCAGTCAGCTGATGATGGTTTGGATACATTGTTGATATAAAGCAAGCGTGATGGGGTAATACTTGAAGATTACCCATATGTACTGACCTAGAGGTAGGTACAAACTTTTTCTGGAATTGTGTACTCTTGCCACCAAATGGTGACATTGGGTACATCAGTGCCTACATTTAGCATTGTATGCAATTTGCAAAATACACATGGAAAAACAAAACAAAAATACACAAAACATGTGACATTAGCTCATCATGTCCTACCTATTGTGTGATGTGATGCAGCCAAGATAACAAATACATGAAAGCATGCTAAACATCAATACATTATGCACATCTTTATTACGAACCTCAAGTGGGTACAAGAAAACAAGCTGTCATACCAAATAGGCAGGTAGGTACCTCTTGGTCGTAATGAGCAGGGAATCAAAGCAGGCAGGTAGGCACGTAGATCGTCTGTCGAGTCTGGGTGCCAGTAATGGGATTGAAATCGTATCTTTGTTAATACCCTTGAACTGACACAGTTTTGAAGTGCTTCGTACTATTCCTGACCAATTATATCAATGAATCCGTATTCGCAACAGCTTGAGATAGCGGACAAACAGAATTTCCAACAGACTGTCGAGGACGGAACAGATGGAAAGAGGGAAGCAGCCAGGAGCGCTGGAAACGTCACGGGTATCGGCAGCCCCGTCAGCCAATGCGTCAGCTATCGTGGGGAATACCAAGTATGTCTGAAAGCCAAGTTAATTATTACTACCGATCTAGTAGAAAATATTTTACTTTCATTTCATTCACAAACAATGTACAATGTTAAAGAGAAATATGCTTTAAAATTGTTTAATTGTATCATAGTACAATATATTCCCGTCAGATGCATGTTTTGCTTGCAGCTGTCTGATGTAGGCAAAAAAACGGCGCAATAAAATTCAAGATACCTTTACTAGAAGGTAGATCGAAGTTTTCCTTCAATCCCGCATGACGTCATCCGAAGGTTTTTGAATATGGTATCCATTTGGTTGCAGAAGACTTTTCTCAAATCATACGCAATGGTTACTTTTATTTTGCTTCCTCTACAAGCAAATATATTTATCTTCCGCTGACTTATTAATCTAAATATATTAATCTGATTAATATTGTACTGTTCTTTCCAGTGAACATTTGTTCCGACACATATTTGTGTCATGCATAGGCAAGGTTGGATTTGTGCATTGTAATCTTGCATGTTGAGAGGAATATTTTGTAGTCATCCAGTATGGAGAATATTTTTGTTCAAACCTTATGCATCGTAACTGAATTTGCACCCCTTTCGGTGAATTTTGAGCACTTTTACTTGATCACAGCAGCTCATTGTCAAACTTAGGAGGTAACTTAGGAGATTCAACCTCCAGATGAGAAAACAAGAAACAATTTTCTGGAGAGGATAGTGTTCTGGATTCGAAAAATCCAGGAGGAGCCTATTTCTCCAAACATGTACCTAGGTACCTACCTACATCAGGGGCGGATCCAGCCAGCAAATGGAGAGGGGGCCAAATCGATGACGAGTCCGGGGACCGGGAAAGGGGGTCGTGTTGCGAATGGGCGACAAGGAGGCACTTTTCACTAAAAACAAACGACCTAATTACCTGTAATGGCCTGGCAGACAACAGTGGCCGCATCAGACCGGGAGTGATCTGCAACGTCACAAAATAATTTACTCTGCTTAAATACCGACATGCTTCACAGAACTCAATTCAAAATAAATATTTCACTCTTTATATCCGCTAAAGCAGGGGTCCCCAACCTGCGGCCCGCGGGCCGCATGCGGCCCCCGAGCCGATTTGTGCGGCCCCCGGTGCCATATTTAGTTTACAATACACTGCGGCCCGCGGCCTTTTTAGCGGTATTTAGCGCGGTATTTAGCGTCATTTTTTGTGGGTGCGGCCCTCGGCCCCTCACGACTTCGGTTTTGTGGCCCTCCGCCCAAAAAGGTTGGAGATCCCTGCGCTAAAGAGACGACAACTAGGAAATGGCTGAAAAATTCACTACAGATCGATAGCACGTACACCGAACCGTAGTCTCCTGGGAAGCAAACCTATAGGTACCCATACTCCCTTTTCAATCAAACATTAAGCTCGTAGTTACGAAGAAACTTACGCCGTAGGAGATCATATGCATTAGGCACGATTTACGAGCCATGGCATATGGCATACACATTGTGCTTACGAAATCGCCTGACAACCAAAACTACGATCAATACTCTATATTCAATCGAACATGAATCTCATAATTCTGACGAAACTTACGCCCTACATCATATGCACGAGTTACGAGAAATAAACATACGGGACAAAACGAGAAATAAACAGTTACGAGGGAAAGAAGCGAGATCGTTAAAGTCACGCTACTCTCTGCATCATGATCACCCAACTTCTTTCTTTTAGTAGCCTTGGATCACATCACCCCTTGCTCCCTCTATTGTTGTTCGAGCGAATAAATGCAACTACTTCCACAAGCTTTTTAGCAAAAAGTGCAAATTGTTTCCCATCTGAGATGGTCTGAGGTCCAATATTCCTAGAAATTGGCCTATTTATCAAATCAGACAAATACAAAAGGTGGGGCCAAAAGGTATGTTGGGCCCCCCTTTCGCGACCAAAGGGGGGGCGGGGCATGGCCACGTTGCCCCCCCCCCCTGGATCCGCCCCTGACCTACATTGACATACAACAGTCGTTGAAAACATAGCTTTTTCTAGGCCAGTTGGACCCAGGGCATGGTGCATTATTCCTTGATTAATTTTGCATGGATTATTGACGATACATGCATAATTGAACATTTATGTACAATACAATCATCATGCTATGAATTCCTTCCAGAAACTTACCATGAGTTGCAGTCTGATTTCCTGTAGTATGAATTCAGCATCTAGATATAATGTTTGAATGTAACACATCTCTGTTTCAGGTGTCATGCCTTACTGTGCAGTACCAGAGCATAGAGGTGGCACTGGGCACACAACTTTAATAAAGAAGAAATATGATTACACCATTTTTATCAGGATTCTGCCTTAGCAAAATCTCTTAGCATACAATAAAACACATCTAAGTTCTCAAATGTTCGGGAACCAAGAGTATGCTCCAAAAATTTCAAAGACATTGATAAGAGAAGAAACCTAAAGAAAGAACTGTTCAACCCTGCCTATTTGCAGAGAAGCAAATGTCTCCTACCATCAGCTATTCCCACCATAATATTCCCGCCAGCCAAAACCCTGGGTAATCCTGAAACTTCTTGTATTATTGATGTTTACATCATTTGCAAGATTACTGTGTGTTTTTCCTGCTTCGTTTGCATGTTGGCAATGTTTTTCCTCCACCAAAGAAAAAGATGGATAGGCCTGGTTAGGTTATGTCCTTTTATTTCAAGATTTTGATACTTTTCTCAGAGAAAATAGATTAGGCTAGCTAATTTTATGCTAGGTTATCTTGCAATTTCTAAAGCTTTAAATAATTAGTTATTGTATATGAACCAATTGAAACCCCCCTCGTTTTTGGTATTATTTCGCTTTTCAGCCAATTTTTGTGCTTGTTGGTAAAAAATATGTTCTTTGTGCACTGAAATAACAATCACGATAAGACCCTCATGTCAAGCATTTACCAATAAGTTATAGCTACACTAAGTGAGGGTCAAGGGTACGAGAAATAGATGATTTGGGTCAGATCTGCTGATTGAAATGGTGCATTTATGAGCTACATTTTTTACCGAATGGACCAAGAATGATATCAGGTGACAAATGTATCCATTAGATACATTTACATTTGAACGAATTGTTTTATCCTATATAGTGAGCTGGATATAAAAGATTTAACCATTGTGCAGATTTCTTCTGTTCTATCATAAAACTTAGTCTCGAATACAAGCATAATCCTTTTTGTTCAATAAATAGCATAGTTATTGTCAGAGGATCACATGTTCAACTTTATTGACGAAAAGCATCAAGTCTTTTGGAATGGGATTATATAGGTTTTGTTTAGGTGATTGGAGCACGATTGCTCGATGTCCTGACCTGTGTAATTTAAGTATATGTCTCAAACTTAGTATGAAGGAGAGGTTATCATGAGATAACAAGTGAGTGATGCCTATATTTAGGTTGATTCTTTCCATCAACAATTATGGGATTTGTGTAACATGCCGCCACATGCCACGGTCTTCACTGCGGAGTTGATGGCCATCAGCAAAACTCTTGCATACATCGAGGTTGACGACGATATTTTGCATGCTATTTTGACTGATTCTCTGAGCAGTCTTGTGGTGTTGCGCAGTTTTAACAAGCAACATGTCATCGTACGAGACATTTTATCGCACCTTACTTCGCTGCATCGCATGGGAAAACAGGTCATATTTTGCTGGATTCCAGCACACGTCGGAATCCGTGGTAACGAGCTGGCCGACAGGGCTGTAAGGCGTGCAGCACAAGCACCAAGGAGTCGCGTGATAAGTGATACTGATGTTGTGATCAGTATCACTCTGCCCAATATCAGATCAGATCATACTTTAAGATCAGATCACAGTATCAGATCAGATCATACTTTAAGTGATACTGATGTTGAATCACTTAAACGCACTAATATTGGATTACTTAAAACCTACGGATGTTGGATTGCCTAAATATGATTTTAAAATGTGATTTTCAAAACAAATTGCAGAGGACTGTCCACAATGGCCACTGCACGTGGAGGGCATGTATCGTGAAATAAATAAATAAATATATAAATAGGAAGACGTCAGCCTTCCACAGCCGCCGGCTGCCAGCGACCATCGTGCAGACAGCGGGTCAGGCGTGCACGGTCCAGTTCGCGGACCGCCGATAGGTCATTCACATAATGACCAGATCAGGTCGCGAGTGGTGCCGTTGTTGTATCCGTTCCCGAAGCCGTCCCCGTCGGCTCCTGCGACGTCATATGCGCGAGGGGTATCTCAGCTGAGGCCACCATCAGTGGTAGCCTTACCCGCTGGCGTGTGTGTTCCCTTGCCACCCCAGTTTAGTACATAGGATCAAGTTCAAGCCGCGCTGTGACAGGGACGGTCACCACGTGTGCGCCGACCACTCGTACATTACGGGTGCGATGCGTGTGATGAATGAAAGCAGGCGAAGCTACAGGTGTAAGATTCTTATATCGTGAGTTCATGTTTGTTTTTGTATCGCCAACCACAGTTGGCGATCCACGCAGGTAATCGCGCTGTTGCCGTTGTTACTTGGTTATGTTATAAGTTCGCGATACATTCGTACTTGAAATACGTATGCGCAAGCATGTGAAAATCGTACTAAGAACATATTCGCACTCAATATATTCGTATTCGAGGAGTTTTATGAACCACGCAAGCAGGACGCAAATATGCAGTTGGGTCGAAAGTAACCGTTTGTATGCAATTTTCCAATCTGTGACTTGTATCCTCAATGACAGGTGCAGCCAGCTTCCTGGACACAGACATAGCGAACAGATGTCATCAGTGGGTATGGACGAACACCCCCTGCCACACCAATTATTTTCACAATTTTCCACCAATATATACAGACTGCATATGCAGCCACAAACCAAACGCGCGCATCCATTCATGTGTAAGCTTAACCGTAAGCATGCAAATAAAGAACAATCATTTGTAATAATGTCTTGCGGCCCACTGGTGCAGATTGCTTTGGTACCTTTAATGCACCAGATATATAGATATATATATATATATATATATATATATATATATATATATATATATATATATATATATGTATATATATATTACGTGGGCTATATGGGGCCTCCTGTCGGTGGAGGATCCAGGGAGTGAAGTTTAGGCATATGCCCCCCCCCATGAATACTTTCGCGGTGGCGCCACTCCAAACACGTGCTCCCTCCCCAGATGACAATCCCTGGATCCGTCCTTGCCTCTTGTGGCAGTTATTGGTTTCCTGTGACGGCTATGGGACCTCTTATGACGACAGAGGGCCTCTTATTGCGGCCTAGGGGCGATCAGATCATTTCAGCCAGCTAAAACGGACGGTAGAGGGAGCCTACCAATATCGGGGAAAATCCCTTTATTTTGTAGGCAAGTGATGGTCAGCCTGCCGGAAACGGCACATTGTTAGGCAGAAAGATTGTCACTGGGTCATTTAGGATACATTTTGCTGAAGCTGAAGAATAGGTCTTTCAATTGATATACGTCAAAGTGATCTATATTGCCATAAAACATGCAAGAGAGCGTAGAGAATAACGGTAAAATTGCATGTAAACCAATGGTGAAGGGAAACCTTCAAGCCCGCTACCAAACCCACTTCGTGGGGGCCCGATAAATTAGTCGGACTTGCGCTTCGTCGAGGGGAGTAGTTCATTCCCGTAATTTGTGCAATAATATAGTAGTCAGGGAACGATGATTAAGCTCAGTCCGGAAGCCAAAGATAGACTCAGTGCTGTCCTCAACGTAGGAAAGACTGTTTTTCGCTGGGGATTCGTTCCTACAGTACTCTATCTCGGTAAGTTGAAGTACCTAGGTAGGTACTACTTCAACCTGGGTAGGCAGGTAGGTAAGAGGGACAAATTTGCAGTTTTAGGTTATTTCTGATTTCTTGGAATTTCTTTTTGTCATGCAATGTATATGATTGTGCTGGACATGATCACTCATTTCCTTTGCAAATGTATACTTTTCAGTTGGGAGGCAAAATATCTATAAATTTGTGAGCAGAGGGAAACTTACTTTCCGGGTTGGGAATCCGAGTGGATCCCGATTTCTTCTGGAGTACATTTTCATGGACATTATTTTTGTATGCATGGAATCTGTACCAGTAACCGACTGGAAAAACCTAAATCACTACCTACATAATATGCATAAGTAATATCATTCTCATTTTTGGTCAAATCAAATGTCAAAACATAGGAACAAAGAAGTGAACAATGGATGGCACCGCCTGGCAGTGACTCATAATAATCAGCATGGTTTTGTTTCTCAACTCACAGGAGCAATGTGCTTTCCTTTCACTTTTGGTCTCAGTACAAGGCTAGCCATATGAAAAACAAAAAAATACTTCACACTTCACTCAGCTCAGAGTGCATACCTACCTATGCAGCCAATTGCCCATGTAATACGAACACAACTCTGCTACTGCACACGCCACAGTTGGATGTGATCAAAGCAAAGGATCAGTCAAGGTCTTGTGTTTGCAGTATGACACTTAACATGTGTTCAAAGTTGCTAATGGTTATGATGTCATAAAAGCTACCTTGCATTGATTGGTTGACGGACAGATTTTGGAACAGAAAACGCTACGCAGCCAATTCTGATCGGTGGACTCCGGAGAACGTCTCTTAAAACTGCCAAACTTGCCCACTATATGGGTGGCAGGAACAGGTTTTCCGAGATGTGGCTCAAAGGCCGGATAACAGTGTACTCAGTGCACATGTGCATCATTTTGCAAGTTGCTGTTGGCACGTTGTCAGCAATTCCGGTGGTTGAGATTGTTGGAGTGTGTGAGGATGTGGTTTGGCTGCTGAGTGCTACAAAAAGTGATTAGTTTGAGTGGTGACCATAAGTGGAATAACCAGCATTTTTTGGGTGTTCTCTGTTTTTATTATTTGTGTCTGAGTACATGTGAAGCCCAACCTATCCAGTATGAACCCGGAGTGCAAAAATGTTACCCAAGTAGTATGGACTGTAGGTGGGCTCATGGCCAGTGTAAAAAGAAATGTTAAAAAATATATTGAAAATGCAACATAACATAACCTACCGTAGCCTAACCTAGTCCTGCTTTTTGAGAAACAAATTGAACACGAAAATGATAAAAATGTAAGTTATTTTCTGAAAATTTTGGAACTAAAAAAAACAACCAAACCTTACCTAACCTAACATAAGCTGCTTTTGCAGCTTATGTTCTGGAGAAGAAAAATTCTTTATTTTAAAAAAAAATTTGATAATTTTCCAAAATTTTTCCAGCTTACAAAACCCAAACTAACCTAGCCTAACGAAACCTAACCCATTTGTTTGCTTTATGGAGGCAATTGTGTGTAAAATCTTGTCTTGTTACCACCATGAAGCACCATAATACAAAAATAACACAAAAGAGGGCTTGGAGCTGGGTAATATACCTAGGTCATAAAAGTCATAAAGTCATAAAGTATTAAGGCTTAATAAGAGCCACAGGGGCCCATCTGGGTTAAGCCTATCTAGAAAAGGTACTAGAATGTACATACTCCCACCCCAATCAATCCCTTATCCCAAGTTCCTAGGAAGCTATATATCCCAGCCCATCTAACACCACTCACTTGCTACCGCCTAACACCCTCAATAATCACAAGCTCCTCCCATCACACCCATCGTGCCACCATAGACAACCTCATCAGCATCACATCCCGAAGGAAGGTGCCGAATCCACTGCTAGGCACATCCCACAGAAATTCATAAAGCGTTCAGACTTAATAAGAGACTCACTTGCTATTGCATAATACACTCAACAATTACAAACTCCTCCCATCATACCCATTGTGCTACCATAGACAATCTCATCAGTATCACATCTCGAAGGAAGGTGCTGAATCCACTGCTAGGTACACCCTATATAAAGTTATAAAGCATTTAGACTTAATAAGTGACTCACTTGCTATTTCATAACACAGTCAACAATTACAAACTCCTCCCAACTCCCACTCCTCCCTGTCGATCAACCTTCCCTGGAATACAGAAAAACAATCCCCCTATTCTTATAATGATTGTCTATGCCGTTTTTAAAGATGTTCAGTGTGTTGCTACTGACAATGGTTCCTGGCAGCTGGTTCCAGTGTTCTACTACCCTGTTGGTGAAGAAAGTCTGTCTTAACCTTGTCCTGCTGTGATTAACTTTAATTTTGAATTGATGACCTCTAATTGCATCATTTCTGTTAAATTCAAACATTTCCCTGAGATATCCCTGTTCCTGACCATAAACAAATTTAAAAACCTCGATGAGATCTCCTCTCAGCCTTCTATATCTAAGTGAAAACATGTTCAATTTCTTCAGTCTTTCCTCATATTCCAGGTTGCCTATACCATTAACCATTTTTGTTGCCCTCTTTTGTACTCTCTCTAAAAGCCAACAATCTTTCTCATAACTAGGGGACCAAGCTTGGACACAGTATTCCAAATGTGGCCTGACATATGCACAGTAAAGCTTCCTGATGACCTCCTCACTTTTGTATGACACATTCCTCTGTATTGCCCCAAGCATTCTTAGTGCCTTCTTCCTGGCTTCTTTGGTCTGTTCTGATGCCCCCAATTTTGTGTTCAAAATAACACCTAAGTCCTTCTCCTGCTGAGTCACAGATAGTACTTGGCCACCCATCAAGTATGGAGCCTTCATATGCTGCCTACCTACATGCATGACTTTGCACTTATCAAAATTAAACTTCATTTGCCATTTTTCTGACCACTTCACTAGCTCGTCTGTCTTTCTGCAGCAAAACCTGCTCATTTTGCCCTGTTATTGCCCTAAAGATCTTCAAATCATCCGCAAATTTCAAAACCTTACTGCTTAGGCCACATTCAATGCTATTCACATATATAATGAACAATAGTGGCCCCAGTACCGACCCCTGGGGGACTCCACTAAGAACATTTTGCCATGATGACTTTGTACCATTTAGCATCACTCTCTGCTGTCTATCTGAAAGCCACAACTCTATCCATTTTAGGATGCTACCTGCAATACCATGGACCTGAAGCTGCATCATTAACCGTTTATGGGGTACCTTGTCAAAGGCCTTACTAAAGTCAAGATATGCTACATCAACCTGATTTCCCTGATCAAATTGCTCTGTAGGTACCTCACACAAAAAAAATATGGTGCAAAATTACAGAAAAAGCATAACCTAACCTAACCTAGCCTAATCTGTAATTTTGTGCTTTAAGATGTTTTATGAATTCTTGGAATTTATCATTTCAATGCAATGTTTATCAATATGACTATATGATGGGACCACTCATTTTCTGTGCAAATGTTCTTTTCAGGTTGTGAGTGAAATAACACTAAAAAGGGCTTTGAATTAGGTAACAGCATAGGACGATTTTTTTTTTAAAATGCAACTTAACCTAACCTAACCTAGCTTAACCTCCCTTTATAAAAAATCCAACACATTTAATTCAAAAACATGTAACACCATCTATTTTCTGAACATGTTCCAAATTAAAAAAAAAAGCCTAACCTAACATAACACAAGCTGCTTTTGAAGAAAAGTGTCATTAAAAAATATATATATATTTTGCAACTTAAAACTAACCTAACTAAAAAACTAAACTAACCTAACCTAACCAAACATAACCTAACACATTTGTTTGCTTTATGGAGGCAAATGTGTGTAAAAACTTGTCTTGTTACCACCTTAAATCACAATTATACTGCCTAGTCTTCCATGCAAGAAAGCAAATTCCTTTTTTAATGGAAGATTTCCAAACAATTTGTTTTCTCACATTTTCAGATTAAAAGCCCTAATATAACCTAATCTGACCTAAGCAAGCCTGAACTGTTTGTGAAGAAAAAAATCAAAGTTGTATTTTGTTGATTTTCATTTTTTTAATTGCTTTAGCACAAAACCATAACCTAACCAAACTTAGCCAAACCTAACCACTTTTGTTCACTTTATGGGGGCAAAGCATATTTATAGCTTGTCTTGTTACCACCTTAACACGCGCACTGGAGGGGGGGCGAAATCCGCCCACCCCTCCGGTTTTTCGCAAATAACTGCAGATTTTACCGGTCGATAGACGCGATTTTCGGTGTACCTGCTTAAAAATGAACGGCGCGTCGTTTAAAACAAGAAAATTGAAATCGCCCGAAAATTTTTCAAGTTAGGGGTCGCTAAAGTCAAAAAATGTTATAGCGCCAGACCACAAAAATCGGCGCAGATGCGCTCCCAGTATACTGACAAAAGGGAAGTGTTCTAGGCAACACTAGGGACTTGTTTGATGCATATTGATATGCTGTATAGTTTCAAGGTCATGTTAGGTCACTAAGGTCAAGTCAGGTCAAGTTCACGACAGGTTAATGGAACCAAACTTGATCAACTGGAATGTTGCCATAAATGCACTACTGGTTGTCATTTGTACTGTTTGTCATTGAGTTTCCATACTTTATTCATGTACTTCACTCCCTTCTTCACGAAGCCGATTGCTCCGAGCTGCCCGACGGAGCAGTCGGGCGGGCGGCCGGTTCCGGTAACTGGAACAGGTAACTGACCTGATAAAGTGGTGCTATGTAGGTGACCTGAGGTCAAATGTTGGGTCTATCATCTGCATTGCATCATTAGTAATGTCCAAAACATCAATGATGCCCATTTTTGAGCATTTAAACACAATCACAGAGATCCATAACGATGACAAGCCAAGCCACGCAAAACCGAAAAATTTTGCCGATCTGACCTCATTTGACCTTGAAGATATTGACCTAAGGTCACAAAAATTGCACACAATAGAGTTCACTACCGTGCCCATCCACCCTGCGAATTTCGTTCCTCCAGCTTTACTAGGAGCCGAGATCTTAGGGGGGGCGGAATCCGCCCCCCCCCCTCCAGTGCGCGTAATTCTCAGAGGCCCTCCAGGGCGCGTGTTAACACGCGCACTGGAGGGGGGGGGGGCGAAATCCGCCCACCCCTCCGGTTTTTCGCAAATATCTGCAGATTTTACCGGTCGATATACGCGATTTTCGGTGTACCTGCTTAGAAATGAACGGCGCGTCGTTTAAAGCAAGAAAAATGGAAATCGGCCGAAAATTTTTTTCAAGTTAGGGGCCGCTAAAATAAAATAAAAATGTTATAGCGCTAGACCACAAAAATCGGCGCTGATGCGCTTCCAGTATACTGACAAAAGGGAAGTGTTCTAGGCAACACTAGCGACTTGTTTGATGCATATTGATATGCTGTATAGTTTCAAGGTCATGTTAGGTCACCAAGGTCAAGTCAGGTCAAGTTCATGACAGGTTAATGGAACCAAACTTGATCAACTGGAATGTTGCCATGAATCCACTACTGGTGTCATTTGTACTGTTTGTCATTGAGTTTCCATACTTTATTCATGTACTTCACTCCCTTCTTCACGAAGCCGATTGCTCCGAGCTGCCCGACGGAGCAGTCGGGCGGGCGGCCGGTTCCGGTAACTGGAACAGATAACTGACCTGATAAAGTGGTGCTATATAGGTGACCTGAGGTCAAATGTTGGGTCTAGCATCTGCATTGCATCAATAGTAATCTCAAAAACATCATTGATGCCCATTTTTGAGCATTTAAACACAATCACAGCGATCCATAACGATGACAAGCCAAGCCACGCAAAACCGAAAATTTTTGCCAATCTGACCTCATTTGACCTTGAAGATATTGACCTAAGGTCACGAAAATTGCACACAATAGAAATCACTACCGTGCCCATCCACCCTGCAAATTTCGTTCCTCCAGCTTTACTAGGAGCCGAGATCTTAGGGGGGGTGGGGCGGAATCCGCCCCCCCCCCCTCCAGTGCGCGGAATTCTCAGAGGCCCTCCAGGGCGCGTGTTAAAGCACAATTATACCAAAAATGGTGGGTGGGGAGGACATGTTGGTGAGGTTGTATGCTAGATCTGATCTGGCATTTTAAGGAAACAAATATTATAAGAACACATTTATTAGCATGATTAAGATGATATCACAACACATTTCTATAGTAAATGGTTCCTTCTCAGTTGGTTAGCAAAATAATTTCAAAATGGGCCTTTGAATGACATAATATATGACAATGAAATGTACAATTTCAAAGAAACCAGGTATACATTTACTCTAGGCCAATGTGGTTTTTCAAGAAATAATTATTGTAGTAACACTTCTCTGAACGTGTGTAAGGCAGTGTAGCCATTTGTTTCTGTTGGAATTATATGCTTTTCATCTGGTGCCTAAATTAACAATCTGTTTTCTTCCTTCTGTTTGAACCCAGGCTGGCCTAGCATCCTTTCTTCAGAAAAGGAAAAATGTTCCATTTGACAAAAATCTGTAAAATTCCAAAAGCTTGAATATCATTTCCTGCAGGAAGGAATAGTCACATTGTCTTAATCAGGTTCAGAAACATGCTTCCATAATTTTTCATTGTTGTACTGCCATATTGGCCTATGTTAAGTGGATACAAACCTATCCTAACTTAGCATTTTTCACCCTTTTTTTCCTAAAGAATATACTGTCATGAAAATTCCACAAAAAATAGGTCTGCCTTACCTTTTTCATATTGTTTTCTCCAACACAGAAAAGAAATAAGTATTTTCAAAGAAAAACAATCTAACCTAGCCTCACCTCTTGCTTTGCTTTGCCAATGTCAAGTATGTGTAAGTATTTTATTGTGAATTCCCCAAGATGTAATATCACGTGAAAACCTCCTTAAGGAAAATCTATGGTGTTCTGACTTTCGTTTGCTTTGCAGAGGCAAAGCATTTGCTATTTACATTTGGCATTTGATTGATGATGGCAAGCATTTGATTAGCTTATTTCCTATCACACTAAAAACTGCAATAATACCTGCCAGTCTGCTAGCCTCCCACAGATTATGCTGCTGGATGTGTGCAACCCCATTGCATGCCTCATTGGCATTTGATCCATGGAGGCATTAGTGAACAGCATGAGTTAATGTATTTGTGGGAAAATTTTGTTTGTAATCCTAAGTTTAGAAGCAGACAGTGATGTCCTAGGTCTTCTCATTTCCTGCTATTATCTGATGCCATTTAATATGTACCCAGTTGATTCTGCAAATGAAGCCTGATAATCCATACCTTCAGCTTTCTTGATGGGCTGGAAACGCCCATATGAAATTGAAACATTGTGTGTAACATGCAGCTTCCTCGATGGGCTAGAAACACCTATATTAAATGGGAAAAAAGCATGTATATAGGGAAAGCAGTATTCTTTGTTTGCCTTACTGAAGGTACACAGCCTATGATATGTTTTATGAATGCAAATGTGAAATTTCAGTTGGGCATAGGAGTGCACAGGGACATTATCATGCACAGGGACATCCCATGCCTTCTGCACCCAGCAGAACTACTGCTGCTCTATAACACAGGGACATCCCATGCCTTCTGCACCCAGCAGAACTACTGCTGCTCTATAACAATTGATGCACAGGGACATCCCATGCCTTCTGCACCCAGCAGAACTACTGCTGCTCTATAACAATTGATGCACAGGGACATCCCATGCCTTCTGCACCCAGCAGAACTACTGCTGCTCTATAACAATTGCATCGGCAGGCAGAAACAGAAGAAACTGCCTTTGAGAATGACCAGAAAACTGATACTTAGAGACAAAGGAAGGTTTTAAAGAAGAATGGACTTTTTTTTTGTGGAAGGAATGGAAGATGCTTAAGGCGACGGATACTTGGGTACACGATACATGCTTAATGTTCATGAAGTCTAACGACGGCCATGCTCGGGTGTATAACGATGTCCACAACAGCCCATGTATCACATTCGGCGAGCGGTCGCGCCCAGCAGCGGCCCGGCCGCGTCAGCACACGAAATTCGGCGCAAAAGCGTTCTGACCGTTCTGTTGTCGCTCTGCACCTCAAGCCACAGCGACGCCGGCAGCTGCTCATGCCGCGACTGTGGCGGGCGCGCCGCGTCGCCGTCGCACCGCCGGTAGAAGAGCATGTAGGGCGTGTCGGTTGGCGCGCCGGCACCGCTGCCGCCGCCCCAGGCGTCCAGGTGACCGGCCGACAGCGGTGTCACGTAGTTGTCGTCGAGGCGTCTGAGCCGGTGTCGTCGGACGACCGCGCCACGCAGTAGTAGTCCAGCGAGCCACCGCGGCGCACCATCAGCGCGTACAGCCGGAACTGGACGGCCGGCCCACCGCGCACCGGCACCCACAGCTGCTACGTCAGCGCCACGCCAGTCAGCACCTTGCGGCGCGCACCCGTGCCACGCTCGAACAGGAAGCGCACCAGTGAGATGACTGTGAGAACACCAGCGCACCAGTGCGGCGGCTGCAGCAGCTGCAGCTACCTAATCGGTGCAGCCTGCAGCTCGGTTGGCGTCGCGCAGCTAAGCGCACCGCTCGCAGTGGTATTGGTTCTCGCTGGACAGCCGTACCGTCGCCAGAAATTGCTCCAGCAGATCAGACACCTGGAGGTCGGCACGAGGTTGAGACGGCAGAGAGTCCGGCACGGCCAAGTGCAGGTCGGTGATGCTGTCCAGGTGACGCGACACAGAGCCGCACGTGCAGCACGTGCAGGTCGTCTCGGCGCGGCCGGCCAGCAGACGCCGCACCAGAGTCGGAGCTGGTGGCGGCGGCGGGTCAGTGGCACAGCAGCCGCCGACCGTCGGCTGTCGACAGTCGCCGGACAGGACATCACCACCGCGGCGGGACGGTGGCGGCTCCTGGGAGGTACGGCCCCCGCTGAGGTCGGCTTGGAGCGTGCCGCATTGTCCGGCGAGCCGAGCGTCACACGGGGCTGCGCCGCCGCTCGACCATCGAGGCCGACACTTGAGGCTGGCGGACGGACGCGTCAGAGCACTGTCGTCCCGAGTCGCGGCAGGTAGGCCAGGCGGAGGTCGTGTCTGCTGACCACCGTCCGCCAGGGACGGAGCCAGTTTAGGCCGTGTTGACTGCGAGGACTTGGAGGACGTTTGCGGCTGTGGTTGACCATCGCCAGGCGGAGCCACGGACATCTCTTCGTGAAGCGCGTCCAAAAGGTACCTGAGCAGCTCCGAGCAGTCTTGCTGACGGCCCGCCTCGAGCCAGAGCGGCAGTGCGGCGCGTGTGAAGGCCTACGGTGAGAAGGTGGGCCGCTCCGAGAAGGCCAGGAACGCGAACACCCGCTGCAGTGCCGCCAGGTGGCACTGGCACAGACTGGGCCGTGACGTCATCACTTCATAGCGGAACTGCTCTGAGTGGAAGAGCGCCTGCAGCACAACGTTGATGTAGTACGTGTTGCCGAGGTTGTTGAGACCGCGCCTCGGCGGCAGTGGCGACATTGCGATGTGGCTGACGTCACAGCCGAGACTAATTTCATTAGCCATTTCTTGGCTAATGGACAAATGGTTTTCAGTTGCTGTATTGCAAGCTCACATTTCTGGCCATGTTTTTTTTTTAATCAAGTGAGATTCTCATGGGATATCATGGGCAAAATTGTCACATGACCTTCATCACAGTGTCATCTATACTTTTATCAAATTTAAAAAACAAGTCAGATATGCAGTCTTTGGATCTTTGTGGCTTCAACAATACATAATATGTTTGTATTTGTCCATTGAGGTAAACCATTTAAAATAGCACTCAAAGAAGCTCATCTCTGATGACCTTTGAAAAGTGTCTGAGACTCTGACTCAAAAACCATTGGGGTCACAGACTCAAAAATAGCACAGGTGAATTAGGTGTATGCAGTTACCCTATGGCATAATGTGGACGACCTCTTCGAGCTGAAGGTGGATTTCGCAAAATTAACTGGTCGATTTGTCATAGACAGCAGACATGTGCTCGACTCGAGTTGAATCGAGAATCGACTCATGAATCAATCGTTTTTGGATGAGTCGTGAGTTGAATCGATTCTTTTCCCAAAAACATATCTTGAGTCCCGAGTTGAATCACATCTTTCTTTCTTTTTAAATGAGTTGAATCACGAGTCCATCATTTGAATCACAATGAGTCATTTGAGTCTTGCGACTCAAATGCAAGTTATAACACAGAAATGGGATGTGATTGTGAAAAATAATAGGGACCTGAAACGACCATGCACACTTTTTTTGGAACAGGCATTTGCACTGAATAAATTGCGTCGGTTTGTGTGACAAATAACAAACCCATGTTATTTGATGTTTCGATGTTGGTGCATGATATACAGATGTTTCATTCCCATTTCTGTTCACGACTCATGAACTGTTCATGAGATTCACGACTCATCTGAATATACAGATGTTTCGATGTTGGAGCATCTTCGTTAGTGTGAATAAATACTGATTCCCTTCTTTAATTAGACAGATGAAGATGAGTTGACATCAAACTGTCTGTCAAATAAATTATTTTTGCTATAACGTTGTTTTCACCTCACACTATATATATATATATATATATATATATATATATATATATATATATATATATATATATATATATATATATATTATATATAAATATATATTATATTATATTTTATATATATATATATATATTATATGTATATATATATATATATATATATAAATAGTGCGTGAGCAGTGCACACAATCATATGGCTTATGAGTCTGATACCATTGAGTCGGATCTGAATCGATTCAAATTTATGTTTGAGTCGTGAGTTGAATCGGATCTCTGTAGCTCTGAGTCTGAATTGAGTCGAATCAAATAATTTTGACCTGCTGTGAATCATGAGTTGAATCGGATCTCAAGATCTATGAGTCAAATGTGAGCCGATTCAAAAAATTTGAGTCGAGCACAAGTCTGATAGACAGACACCAGTGGTAGAATCAGGGTCAGAAGTATTATTCCTGGATTATTTCTTGTTATTTCTGGCTTTTTGGCATCTAGACAATTATCCACTCACCAAACAAAATTATCCTCATTTTTGTTCTCATTTGAAGGTTGAATGGTGCTGTTTGACAATGAACTACTCTGTGATAATGTGCTTAAGATTCACTGAAAAGTGCAAGCTGATATTCTGATGCTACAGGTTGGTAGAAAAGCATCCTTCCCATATTCGATTACCACAACATTTTTCTCTCTACGTCCAAGATCACAAAGGGCAAATCAAACCCAGGGTAGGATCCTCGTCTCTCGCTAAAAGGTTGCGAGTTCGTTTTTCGCCGGTCGTTGCTCTTGTTGTTCGCTACGGCCAATCGCGGTGATGACTGGTGGCGCCATGTGGTGAAACAGTCGACGCGTCGGCAGACCAATAACCAGCCAACCGTCACTGGCGGCCAGTCGCGATTGTTCTTGCCAGGTATGATACCAGACCCTTTACCTGCAGCACGGCCTGTCGTTCTTATTTAAATAAACACACCATCTCCCCCATCCAGTGCCCGTAATGGTGCCATCAACTTGTTTCACACGTTTATGCCTCACCATTTCAAGAAACGTTACTCACAGGTTTCTCTGGCTTTCTTTCAGGCTTCAAGAAAGGAGCTGATCCAGGAATGCCTCAAATTACACTTCTGAGGTCAGTCCTTCAGCAGAGAATGTGTCACTTTCGGAAATTAATTAATTCTATCTTTGGCGACCCTCTGCTAACTAGGCAAAAGGGAATGTAGCATCAAGTGATTGGATGTTTAGATGGTGGAAATGCATTGCATTTTCCGATGATTTCCAACCTATTGGAAGGCTAGCTGTGCCGACTCGTTGACTATCTCTGGTGCAGTCGACCATAACCAGACAAGACATAATGCAAGGGTGGATTTCCGTTTTCTGGTACCGGAGTGTAAAATTCGAGCGTAGCCAGCAAAATGCAGTGCACTTTGCATTGCTTATTTCTAAGAGGATGAAGCCAATCTGGGCGCTCTATGAGCAATTTGTTCGATGCACCCTCCAGCTCAAATAACTAACGAAGAATAAAATCAATCGGCGCATGGGGCCACCGAGACTTGGTGTCACACTGCTTGCAATTATATATGTGTAATTGCTGATTTCAAGAACACAATAAGTGCGCACATATTAAGCGTGTATAATTATTGAGTGCCCAAGTAACAAGACAAGACGTGTTTCTCCAAACTTGGTCGTGTGACTCAGTTGAACGCCGACGCCCGGCTGCTCCACCCGTGCGCCTGCGGTGCGCAGCCTGACGACTCACAGTCGATCCCTGGTTCCAGCCTGTTGTGGCAGTGACCGGTCTCGATGGCTGTGATGACGTGGTCAGCGCACCAGGGACGAACGAACCGACGGCCAGACCGGCGCCGGCAGGCGAGGGTGGTCGAGGTGCGTCCGGCCACAGCCGCTGGCCACCGGCGCGGCGCCGCCGAGCCGCCGAGCCGCCGAGCCGCAGGCTGTCCGCCAGCGCCAGACTGCTGTACAGCGCTAGTCCGTGTAATTGTGTCATGATTGCTCACCTGCGTGTATCCTCATATGACGCTCGCTCACCGTGGACGTGAATACATCCGGTATTGCTAAAGTGTTGATGCATTGTTAACGGGAGATGTAGAGCCGTGACGGGATCCGATCTGATTCGAAGAAACATTCCCGTCGTGTATGTTTTTTTTCAGCTGAAATTTCCCATTCCCATTTCTGTAGGTTGGAAGGCTTGGTGGCACTGTTACAGGTGGCATTTATGCAATCGATCTGTTTCACGTTTTTGTAGGCGGATAATTTTGCAGCATTTTACCATGGGTGTAAAGAGAAAGTCAGTGTTTTGTTGCTTTCCACACCGTCAAGATCCCGAACCCCTTGCATATCTAATAGCCCTTAACCCTTTGTCAAAGTCTTGCTTGTCCTCTCATTGATTCTGATGCAAATAGATTACTTGTATGGAATAACCCATTGGTGCCTTCGGCTGTGTAATATAGGTGCTACTTGGTAATGTTTGATAAAAACCGGCATAAAATTAGTCGATTCGTGAGCAATGGCTTCAGTTGGTTGCAGTGAGTTAAGGGCTGTGAGTACTGTGCAAAGCTTGTGTCACTGCCGGGACCATGAACTGGCTGTCCTGGCTAGGACAATATCGGCCGGGCATATACTGGCTGTACGGGCTGGGACAATATCGACCGGGCGTATACTGGCTGTACGGGCTAGGACAATATCGGCCGGGCATATACTGGCTGTACGGGCTTGAACAAAAGTTGTGCGGTAAATTTCTACTGTAAAACATGCAACACGTTGGATAGGAGATGATTGCGCCATGTAAAATGTGTTACCTTTTTAGTTTTGTCACAATATTTGTTTAACAAAAGCTAGTTCTCTGGGTGTATGAAGCGAGATAATGGGCAATGGAGGGCGGGTGGTTTAAGCCGATCCGGAAGACATGCTAAGCATTGTTTTGAGGACAGAATTGCATTCCCTCGGGGATGACGTGTTCAAATCCTATGGTTTTGCATCATTCGGTTGTATATGGGATAGAGACCCAGAAGTATAATCTATCGGAACCTTCCAACCAGCTTCATCCCCCAGTATAATCTATCGGAACCTTCCAACCAGCTTCATCCCGCGCACTGCGATTGCTGAATCGTCGGCGCATGTTTGCTTATGAGTGCACATGCGTACATTGCTTATGGGTACATCTGAAACAAAGCGTTTTAAAATGGTGGGAGGGACCCAGTTCGCCCGCATGTCATGCTTGGGACAAGACCAGGGTTATATTTATTCTTCGTTATCCTGGATTTGCAGAGGAATTTGTGTGGCTAATGATTCTGGAGAGGTCATTTTTTTGCAAATTGGTGACATCAAAATCAGACTGACATCAGACATCAGTGCACTTTCCAGTGAATATTGAGCACTATCACAGATAAATTCGTTGTCAAACAGTACCATTCTAATTCCAAATGAGAAAAACGAAAGGGTAATTATCTGGATAGGATAATGCTCTCGATGTCAAAAATCCGGAAACAGTCGGTTTTCCCAATTCTGAATAAGACCGATTCTGGAATTTGCAACAGCAGCCTTGCCCGACGATCTTCCACGTATGATGCCGCTAACAAGGAATCACCGCGGTCGCTGTGAAAAGAGCATTGCGAAAGGATTGCGCGAAACAATTAAGTCCCATCCTTCATTCGGTTCTTTTGAAGTACAGGTTGCATTCATTTCTCAAACCAAGAAATATTGAGATCCAGGATGGCAGATCAGGCATCCCAAACTCCGATCACCCCTGCAAGTTGATTCAGTCTTACTTAATAGACAGCTGTAGGAATGCGCTGGCTTTGTTTCCGCCTCGTGACTCTGGTCTTCTTGTCACATCAGGGTCAGAACGAGTGTCTGGATAACTAAGCAAGGAAGCCAAAACCACGGTTCTGTCTTATTGCACGCATATATGTAACACATTTAACTACGACAGTGTGCGACAATAAACATACAATAGTTGTCTGAGTGCGCCATTTTACAGCGTCAATTTTTATCTGGGTTCATGAGCATTGGTTTGTGTTGCGTTTCCCGCTGTGGTGCTTCTATCACCTCATTAAGCGGTGCACTTCTTGCTCGGATGCCATGTGCCTGCAAATGTGATGCCCAATTTGGCGTCAAGTGTAAACATTTACAACAGTTGTCCACTGTGACGTACGAGTGCATAGCTCATGCCTGATATTATATGCAGTGAGCGAATATTATGGACACCCATCCCAAACGCCCTTAAGCCCAACTAAATAACTAACTGAACGTTAGCTCTCTAAATCCGTCAGACTAGATGAAAATCACATCCATGACAGGAAAATGTACTCAAGGCGAAACATGACAAATGACATACTTAAAACCATGTTCTATTGTCATTTGCCGATATAATGAGGATACAACATGCATATATATACGCACACACACACATATATATATATATATATATATATATATATATATATATATATATATATATATATATATATGTTCACGGATGCAACATACAGCCGTAATAATTACCTGAAATGCACTGTATCCCTATCTTGCGTGTGCTGTGTGCAACTCAGTGATATCCCTACAGAGCTGTAAACCACCACTCATTGTCCATTATCGCAGCATTGGCGGCGTGAAGAACAAAAGTATAATCATAATCCGTTGTTGAGTAACGCATAGCACAACGCGTGGCACAAAGCATAGCGCACGATTTAACATCCAAAGGCCGTTCGTCTTGTTCGGACACTCGCATCAATTTATCCCGTAGGGTTGTCCACGATATGGCTTGGCAATCTTGCGGTGTGTTACCGTGCGCACGCCAGGTGAGCCTCAGAGCGTGATGTTGGTGGCGACCCTGTCGGGGCGGCGGCGGCGCGACCAGACGACGCCGCCGACGGCGACCGCCACCACCAGGACGGCAGCCACCGCCAGGCCGATGGTGGCGCCGCGGTACGTGTCGCGCTCTCTGGTGAGGCTGTCCACCTGGCCGCGGCACGGCGACTCGACCGTGGTGGTGGCCGGCGGCGCGCTGCTCGTGCTCGGCGCTGGTGTGGTCGCCGTAGCGTTCAGGTACTGCTGCACAGTGATGTCGAACGTCTGCGCGAAGTTGTGCTTCACGGTCGACGTGCTGGCGATGTCTAGGTACGGCGGGTCGTCGCCGTCGGTCAGCGGCGGCCAGCGCGTCAGGTTGGAGCCGGGAGGCGTCGGGTCGCTGTCGGTCACCGGATGAGGGTCAAGGTCGCTCGCACGCGCCCGCCCGATACGACCATCTCTGCCTCTGGCGTCGCACTTGCGATGCCCCGCACTCGGCCGTCTCTAAATGTTAATTGATTGTTTGCGGCATTGCAGTGCAGGACCTCGTCGCGAAGTGTATGGTTACTTCGGTGCATTTGGTGGTACATTGGTTCGATCCATTTGGTGCTCCCGTGCAGGGAATCCGGGTGTGTTGGGTGCTCGCGTTCGATTTTGTCCTCCTTAACACACGACTGTAGGCCTCTCGCATAACGCACCACCTGCCCTAATATATCTGGAAACTACTGAAGCTACTGAAGCACAAAATTTGGATGGTAGATTACGGCTATAGTGTATTCGCTGTAGCATAAGTTTCATGACCATAGGTCGTTTCTTTCAGGGCCAAATAAGTTCTAGATCAGCCGGCACACCGAGACGAGGCGTTACCGCGCCGATGAATCCTTTCTGATCTTGAGCTGTCAGTAGCAGGGTGGTCGGCCGGCAGCCAGTCGGTGGACCTAACACCCCTGTAGTTCTTTATTTACTAACGGATTGCAAAAATGCATGTTGCATTGGATGTGCCTGTCAGTTTTTAACAAAGCCACAATATTTCATTGCAATATCCCTGCCAGTTTATAAGATATAGTCCAAAAAGGAGGGGTGGCCGGTTCAAGCCGCATTTCAAATAGTTCCTCAGCAGTAAATACCGTGTGGTTCGTATTTATCCTTGTCCTTTTAGAAGGACACAGTCTCGCAACACTTCCATAGCGTCGGGCTTGTCACGTTGCTTGAAGTAATCCACCATATATAGGACGACGTTTGAGTGATGGAAGTAGTCCTCTGCATAAGACTATCCACCATATAAATGACGTTCGAGTGATGGAAGTAGTCCTCTGCATGAGACTATGAGTATATCAGAACTATCATGAGCTTCTGTCATCTCCACCCTCACATCAGAGAAGTACGATCTGCGTACGTGGCCAGAATTAGTGCCCCTCGGTACTACTCGGTACTACTTACTTATTACTTTCTACTCGGTACGACTTGAAATAGCCGACGATATTACTTCAAACCCTGCATGGGACCACATGAGACTGTGGGAGATTCTTTTAGGCTGCAGGTATCTGTCAGGCTGCAAGAGGTCTCTATCAGACTGCAGAATCAGCCATTTTCAAACTGCAAGAAGCAAAACCCGCTTTATCGATGTTCCATGGAGTTCATATGGAGTGTCGTCCCCTTGCCATGAACCTGACTAACTGTACGTCTCCAGGTTAGGGCGTGTGCTCCCAACGCGTAGATGCCGGCCAGCACGTACCCATAGATGACAAAGTTTGTCCACATTTGAACCATCTCGTCGCTGACGGCCTGCTCCTCTTCGTTAAGCGCCATCATCAGCGGGATCGGGAAGAGGTAGATGAGTTCGTTGGCGTGCGTGACGCCTGCAACAGATACCGTGATCGCGGCTTGTGACCGCTCTCGCTCTGCTTCCCCGAGCACTGCAGTCACGTGCTTCACCGACGACAGGGTCACACGGGTCCGGCCAACGTGGAACGAGATGAGTTACCGGAAGTAGTAGGTGCTGGCGGAACGAACTGAGCCGATGCACTGGGAAGGAGATCAGACACAGGCACTCCAAAGAGTCTTGCGGAGGCATGTGCGTCGCCACAGTGGGGAACGGGGGATGCGTCCCCCATGAAACTTCGTGAAGTTCAGCGCTACGTCTATTGCGTTGCATGGAAAAATTGACCCAAAACCTTCCCCCTCCTATCCAAAATTATTGGCGACACCCATGTGCGGGGGTGAGATATTGACATGGCTATCAACGGCCATGTGCAGAAGTGAGATGTTTGCAGGGCTATCAAGCGGAGGTGAGATACTTACAGGGCTATCAAGCGGAAGTGAGATGTTGGCAGGCTATGAAGCGGAGGTGAAATATTGGCAGGGCGGAGGTGGGATGTTGACAGGGCTATCAAGCGGAAGTGAGATGTTGGCAGGGCTATCAAGCGGAAACGAGATGTTGGCAGGGCTATCAAGCAGAGGTGAGATATTGGCAGGGCTATCAAGCGGAGGTGAGGTATTGGCAGGCTATGAAGCGGAGGTGAAATATTGGCAGGGCTATCAAACGGGAGTGAGATGTTGGCAGAGCTATCAAGCAGAGGTGAGATGTTGGCAGGGCTATCAAGCGGAGGTGAGATATTAGCAGGCTATCAAGCGGAGGTGAGATATTGACAGGGCTATCAAGCGAAGGTGAGGTATTGGCAGGGCTATCAATGGTCATGTGCGGAGGTGAGATATTGGCAGGGCTATCAATTCCATGTGCGGAGGTGAGATATTGACAGGGCTATCAATGGTGCAGGAGCAGGCTATTAGTATGGCTATCAATGGTGCAGGAGCAGACTATTGCAATGTCCTGACATTTATGTTTCGTAGAGTGGAGGGTATCAGCCGAAGCCGTCGAAGCTCGCAGTGACGGCGAAGTAATGATTGAAAAGGGAAATGCAATGAGCCTCGGGTCATGAGCACCAGTGGCGCTTTGTGACAAAACTGTTGATGAAATTGCCAACATTATGACTTTATCTTAAACTGAGACATGTAACTGTTTGCAAATAGCTTATCCTGCCACTACGTCTTCGAAATAGCGAGGGTTTCGAAGTAGCCCAAGGTAAGTGAAATAGCTAGATTATACAAAATCATACAATAGCGGATAAAGAGAAAAGTAGTGTACATTGAAGTTATCATAGCGCACGACTCATTATAGCCTATGAAAATCATGAGTGCCACACCGCCTGTAGCACTGGTTTTCCCATCTGACATTAGACCTGTAGCCACACCAAACCAGCTAACTTTCGACCCAGTTCTGGGCGCTGACCTGGTAGATACTACCGCACTTACCCATATCAAACGGCAGCTTGTTGGAGCCCCTGAAGAAGAAGCGGGCCATGGTGTGCTGCTCTTGGCCCCGGTACTGGAACGAGTACAGCCACGTGGGCTGGCCGCCGGCCGCCAGCAAGCTGGCCACGTTGCTGGTGCCCCCCTTTATGCCGAACAGACCCGTCAGCTGGAGCGGAACAGAGCGTTTAGCGTCAATGCCGACCTGCGCATCATCGTTTAGCAACAGATGTCAGCTGGGAACAGTAATTGTCACATACTATGCAAGTGGGCGGACGGTAAAAGGTTTTCTCTTAATGTTGCCTGGTATTGGTAAGCCTTTTTATCAAAAATGTTCTTTCCTGACTACTGACAGAATAGTTGAAGAAGATTACGAGATAATACAAATATAGTTTCGTTTGGATGGTGTCAGGGAAGCACTCTTGATGGGGATCTGCTCATGTTCCTAGTATTTTCCAAAAACTATTACTTCAATTGGTAATGATTGACCTCAAATATCTTCTGCTAACAATCTTGTCCAACTCTAACCTATTATATTCTATCCTATAAAACATATCCCATGAAGCTTTCGTAGTCGCGGCCTTTCCGAGCAGGGCGTCCGAATGTTTCTGCACAAGCCTCACATCCTGCAGGCCTGGATTCATGGTGTCCATGTCCCAGGTGTCGACGTAGAAGAAGAAGTGGTCCGTCGCAAACATCTGTACACCACCCGTCGGGTCGTTGATGTCTGCAAAATGTAAGTCGGCGTCACATTTGTCGCCAGCCAAGCCATGAATGTTGGACCATTCGCAGATACAGCGCACACGTCCGCAGCGGCGCATGGTGCGATTGGTGCATTTTTCACTTATTATTGTTGGTTACACAACGATTGCGCAATCTGCGTTTAAATGTAGGAGGAAACGGTGGATAAATAAGAAAAATGTTCAGAGCCAGTATCAAGTTAATAACATTATTTTATCTTGCATACTTTCAGCTTATATCTGAAGATTGCTATTCAATTTTGTCGTATGTTATTCCTTTTCTCGATGATCGTGTAATATTTTTTTCAAGGCTAAATTAATAATGATAACATTTTTAATTGCCATACTAGCGCACATTGCCGGCCTATCAGATTGTCTGCAGCACATTGCCGGACCTATCAGATTGTCTGCAGCACATTGCCGGACCTATCAGATTGTCTGCAGCACATTGCCGGACCTATCAGATTGTCTGCAGCACATTGCGGGGCCTATCAGATTGTCTGCAGCACATTGCGGGGCCTATCAGATTGTCTGCAGCACATTGCCGGACCTATCAGATTGTCTGCAGCACATTGCCGGACCTATCAGATTGTCTGCAGCACATTACGGGGCCTATCAGGTTGTCTGCAGCACATTGCCGGGCCTATCAGATTGTCTGCAGCACATTGCCGGGCCTATCTGGTTGTCTGCAGCACATTGCCGGGCCTATCAGATTGTCTGCAGCACATTGCGGGGCCTTCAGGTTGTCTGCAGCACATTGCCGGGCCTATCTGGTTGTCTGCAGCACATTGCCGGGCCTATCAGATTGTCTGCAGCACATTGCGGGGCCTATCAGGTTGTCTGCAGCACATTGCCGGGCCTATCTGGTTGTCTGCAGCACATTGCCGGGCCTATCAGATTGTCTGCAGCACATTGCGGGGCCTTCAGGTTGTCTGCAGCACATTGCCGGGCCTATCTGGTTGTCTGCAGCACATTGCCGGGCCTTCAGGTTGCTCTCGGTGAATCGATGTGACTACGAATGGCGGCCATTCTCAAATTGGGCGTCATCTAGTCTAACTTAGGCGAGGGTCAATCCAGGCGTGTTTTTTTTAGTTTTCTTATTATAGAGGCTACCCACAGTATATTTCCGATGCAAATTATAGACAATTATAGGCCGCCTTCGCAGCGTGTGCAACCCAAAGAATGGATTTGATAAGACATGGGTCATGGATGACCATGGACCTAGTTTGAGGCTATCTGGTTTTACCAGCAAATCTTCAAGGATTAAAAAAGCTGAAAGTGTAGAGTTGAGCTACATACTGGAAGCGACAAATGGCGTACCGAACGACAGGGACGTAGTCAAGGGGCGACGGGGGGCCGTCGCCCCCCCGCCCTTGGGCTCCCACGATCCGCGCCAGGGACCCTTGCTTAACCGCCTACAAGGTCGCCATGGTGGAGATAGGGAGACCAGCAGCAATGTGTATGGCCACCGAGGCTATTATGGACGCAAAGTCGGGCTATTATGGACGTCTTTGAGTTCCTACAAACGTTTACAAGCCCTCATGAACGTCCACGGGCTACGGATGTCTACGGATCATTACGAACGTCTACGGTACCCTTACGGACTTCTTCGGGCCCTTACGAACGTCTACGGGCGCTTACAGACGCCGATAGGCGCTCACAGACGCCAATGAGCCCATGTGAAACGTCCGTGGGCCCTTACGGATGTGTACGGGCGTTTACAGCTCCTATGGAGCCTTACGAACGTCTACGTGATCCTACGAACGCTTAAGGATTCCTACGAATGCCTACGGGCTATTACGGCCTACAACGTCTACGAGACTTTGCGAATGTTTATGGGCCCCTATGAACATATTCGGACCCCTTATGAACGTCTTCGGGCCCTTATGAACGTGTACGGACCCTCATGAACGTGTACGGGCCCTTACGAATAGGCGCGGGCTCTTACGAAAGTCTACGGAGTGACGGACAAGCGTTTATTTACTCCTTACCGAATACTGAATCAACGTCATTTGCAATAGAGTTTTGGCACCCTGCATCTAATTGCATCTTTAGACGGTTTACATTCAAGATTTATGACAGTGCCATGCTTGTTTGCTTGTTTGTTTATTTGGGCTTAAGGGCGCCTAAACTGCTAATGGTTATCTAGCGCCCACACAGTGCCATGTTTAAATACAATTTGAGGAGGGAGGGGATCTGACGACCCTGGCCCCCGATGAGGACTTAAAAATGAACAGAAAAAAAATGTTTTAAAAAGCAAAAAAAGTTCCTTTGCGAAATATAGTGGCCGAAATCCAGGGACTTTTTTGCGGGATAGTCCCAACTTCCGTCGCAAAGTCAGTCCCCTAATTGGACAATTCCTGGCGAAGTCCCTGCTTGACGATTTCCTTGTACATACCACTCCACCGCAGTTGAAAGTCTGAGAACGGATTCCTTCGTCTGTCCAGCGGTCCATTGCCCGGTAAAGGCAGACACACTGTGGTGTTAGTTAATCAAATTCTTCTTTTTTTCGGGGTCGCCAGGTCGAGAAGAAAGTGGAAAACCAAAAGTGATTTACAAAGCTAGGCGAGAAGTACGCTGTATGGTAATTACTATGCGTGGTGCTGGCTTTGAGAAGCGTACACTTCTGCCCCGTGTTGGTCCTCCCATTTGAAACGAAGAACAGTTGTTGCATACATTTACATCATAAATAAAGGTGCCATGTATTTTCCGTCCCTCACCACCTAATTTTCTTCATATCCGATGGAATAGCCCACACGTAATTATGACGGAAGAAGTAGTCGCTATAGGTGTATGAGGTGAACGAACGGACCATATAAATTTCGTTGAAAGCGTATGAGAAATTAAAGTGATACCCCAACTAAATGTTTCCAATGTCTGCTCTTTTCCGAGACGCAGTGACAGATTGACTTTCTGTCACAGTGACAGAAAGTTAATCAGAGGATTTCAAATATTTTAAATAAAACTGTCTGGAATAAATGAACTCATCGAGAAAATATCTCACTTCACAGGTTGTATTTAACGAATGAAGACTGTCTTCAGCGGACTTATTTTATATAATGATTTCAGCTGGTCTAGAGAACACCTTTGAGCGCGTCTTAGCATAGGTGGCAGAGCTTCTGAATTTTGGAGCACGAGGTGGCATCGAGCCCATCGTCCTCACCTCCCCCGTCCCGTCCCCTATGGCCTTAGGTACACGTTTTGACCATTCATTCCCATTAGTTCAGTGACAGAAGTGCAACTACCTACTTATGTTTTTACTGGCCGGAAGGTGGAGACAAGTGCTGCAGAAACATGCGCGAGAATGAAGTATTTTGTCAATTTAACTGATATTGCTCCTGATAATTGATCACTATTTCGACCACTGGGAGACAATTGCCCTCCAGTTAACATGTCCTTTGTGTCCCTAAAGGAGTGTGTATATCATCCCTGTATCTGTCAGGAAAGGTTGAGTTACCATTTAGGTGCCACAGTTGTGTTGCTCTAGTATCGACTCATAAAAAGTAACTGTATTTAAAAAGCAGGAAGAGACGGCGCTAATGGGGACGGGGACGATCCCCCATCCAACCACCATCAGCCCTAAGAGACCCCTTCGTGGCTTGCCACCTCCCTTAGATAAATGTGGTAGCGTCGCCCCTGGAAACATATTGCCCTGGATCATGTGTTAATCTCACGGAATGCCGTGAGCATCTTGTGTCAAACTCACGGAATGAAGTCAGCATCTTATGACAAACTCACGGAATGACGTGAGCATCTTGTCAACGATGTCATTCTTCAGGAAATTTGTATCGTTGGTGAGATTGTTGATTTTCAGATACCCGTTGTACATCACTGAAATAAAAAGTACATCGTGATACAAAGTCATTCGTATCGTCGCCACACACTTACTCCTGGAGCGCAGCAGTTCAATATATTACAGGTGCCGAACGTTTGTGATTTTGACAGTTGACGTAAAACGACAACATGCCTGGTTGAAAATGAAGCCATTGTTCTAAGATGTTCTCTCGAAATGGCTTCCTGCTCTGACATAACACGATGCGTCATGGGAACGGTCGTCAGGGGCGAATGGTGGCCAGCGGCCTCACAGTGACAAGACACCATCACGCGGTACATGCAGGGGCGGGTTCAGGGCTGGACGAGGCGAGGCTGAGGGACGATGCCACTTCACCTGAATGCAGGGGCGGGGAATCAGGGGTGTAGGGGGAGGAGCTGTCACCAAAACAATACCGTGAAGGAACTCTTCTTTTGCTCTGTGTCTTAATCGAACAGACGTCTGGCCAGTGGCGGGTGCTGAATTTTTCCAAAGGAGGAGCAAAAACTGTGTGGGGGCACTGACGTTGTGTTGGATGGCACTTAGGTAAACAAAGTGGCATTGTGCTAAATTAGTCCAGTCCCCCCTCCAACTTGGAGGTCTGAGAGGCCCCGCACGCCTCCTGACAGAGCCCCCTAAGGGGATTTTAGAGAGGAAAAGATGGTGAACAAGTCCTCCGTTGAAGGTGTAGGAGACAAGAGGACATGATAAATGCATCGCAGGAATCTCCAGGGGTCCTCCAAGATGGGCGATGTGGTTGCCACTTCGGTTATTGGTTTTACGACACGTCGACCGTTGAGTCATGTAGCGTCGCCAATCTCTCACGCCGATTGGTCGCGGGCGAAGAGTAGCGACAGGTGAAACTCGAACCCACAACCTTTCGATTGTGAGAAGAGCATCTTACCCCTAGACCACTCGTCCCCTGGTTGCCACTTCCTTTCCTGGAAATATGAGGACCAAGAGCTATGAGCGATCAGAGCTAGGATATATGAGCTCATGTACCACAGGGGTCCTCACACCTCCAGGGACTTCAGCGGAGTTCCTGATAGGATCCAAGAAGAGAGTGAACAGTTCTGGAGGGATGGGGGCGGGTGCCACCAAAAGCGCGTGTCATCAGGACAATGGGTCCCATGCGAGAATCACTGAAGAATGGTCTGCGAGCTCAACAACTCGGTAAAATAAAATAAAAACAAGAAATAGAGTCCGCCTTATGCAAATAATAATGAGGTGTAAAATTGTGTTCAGTTTCCCAGCTTTTGTCAGGAGCTTTCTTGGCGTATTATATTGCACTTTTTGGTATTTGTGCAGGTGCAGGTACCTACTTTATATCACAAAAGTGTTCTTAAAAATATGCGAGCAATATGAATTGTATGTGTGGACTGTGTCGTACATCTATATAATTTAAGTTCACAACAAAGTGTTCACAGTGGCAGTACACAAGCAGCTATCACTGCAAAACATTACTGGATCAGTATAAGCTTGACAAATATTATACCATCACCTAAGCTACGATTTATTTGCTTGATGTGATTCCAGGAGGGATTGCTAGACATGGTCACGAATGGGTCGATTTGCCATCAGGCGTCTCCAAATGTTGTGAACTCCTGCTAAGAAATGAAGATTTTGTTTGGAGCAGTTACCTAAAAAGAACATGGAAAGACAAAAACTGTTTCGGGGCATTCTACTAGCCAAAAGGATCTCCAAACATATTTCGCCAAGTCAGTGCTGAACCCGCCGCCGCTGCATGTGGCGGCGTTTCTGCGCTAGACGCCTAATTTGGACCAGTTCACGAGTTGCTGTCGTTCTTGGAAATTTTGCGGTATGTCTTCACTTTAAACAGCCACCGTGCTTTGGACTTTACAGTTGGCCCCCCAAGTGATCCAGGCCAGAGATCGACCAAGGTCTCTGACACGAGCCGGTGACAGCCCTCCGTGCGGGTCGGACGCCGAGCTCCCGCCGTCCAGCCTCTGATTCAGGCCAGAGATCGACCAAGGTATCTGGCACGAGCCGGTGACCTCCCTCCATGCGGGTCGGACTCCGAGCGCCCAGCCTCTCGGGACCGGCGCACACTCACTGCCGAACACGAACGAGCCCTCGTTGCGGTTGCAGCCGTGTATGGTGGGTATCTTCAGGTAGGCGCCGTCCTGCAGCGCGGAGAGCGGGTCGCGCGGTAGCACGCGCGGTACGGTCAGCGAGCTTGGCTGGATCACGGGGTTGAGGCCGTCGAACCCGTTACGTCCCACCTTCCGCTCGGACTTCTGCAACGCGGTCCGGGTGGTAGCTGGTCAGATGCTCGAACGATATCGGTGCCACCACAGCCAACATGCATTCATGTGAATCTGTAACGAGCTGTGCTTAATGTAGTTCTGTACTGTAGATATGCAAGACATACCTGTCTTCATCTCTTTAGCTTAAGCTTTTCTTAAGCTTTTCCAACGTGCCTTGTCGACCTTAGGAGGTGGTCAGCGGCTCTCAGCTTACTGGAGAGTAAGCGGAGAGCCGGTTGGATGTATGGTAATGCCAACTCGGGACTGCTGCACCCTACTCTTTGGGTTAAAATTGTGTAATTCGACATCAGAAGTTGATTTCAAAATACAACCCAAACGAAGGGGTGGGATCGAGAAGCATTCGGCATAGGATTCCATTCCAATATTGAACACCTGCGATCCATATCCCGGTCACCTGATCCCCGTTGATAAACCCCAGGTGTGGACCCAGTCCAGATCGTGACCATAAACCCCAGGCGTGGACCCAGTCCAGATCGTGACCTGTTGCCAGGATTTGAGGGGCCAGCACTGCCTCCACTCGTCGCCGTACCTCAAATTCGCTGCCAATCGTGACCAACTCGGCGGCGGACACGTTCCGCATGCATTCGAGCAGCTTGTTAACGGGATCGTCGAACGAGCAGTGTGCCAGCTCGGTGATCTTCCGGGCGGTGGTGAGCGGTTCCGTGTTGTACGCCCAGTCGACCAGCGACGAGCCAGACTCTGTGATGGCGCCATGGAACAGACCTGGTGACAAGACTAGGCGCACGTTAGCGCCAGCGGCTCGACGGTGCATGTCGGTGGACGTGGCGTGCGACTGTCTCGACGGTGCCTGTCGGTGGACGTGGCGTGCGACTGTCTCGACGGTGCCTGTCGGTGGACGTGGCGTGCGACTGTCTCGACGGTGCCTGTCGGTGGACGTGGCGTGCGACTGTCTCGACGGTGCCTGTCGGTGGAGGTGGCGTGCGACTGTCTCGACGGTGCCTGTCGGTGGAGGTGGCGTGCGACTGTCGCACGATCACACAGACGTTGGAGAGCGGTTGTTCCGACTGGCCGTGGAGTTCGGGCGGTCCTAGGATGTGACCGCCCGAACTCCGATGATGTGAATTGAGAGGAATGGAAGAAAGAAAGAGAGAAAGAGAGAGAGAGAGAGAGAGAGAGAGAGAGAGAGAGAGAGAGAGAGAGAGAGAGAGAGAGAGAGAGAGAGAAGAGAGAGAGAGAGAGAGAGAGAGAGAGAGAAGAGAGAGAAGAGAGAGCGAGAGCGAGTGAGAAGGGCGTCACACAAACCTTCTGCCAGAGGCGAGACGAGTAGCAGCGACACGCTGGTGGCGCCGGCGCTCTCTCCGAACAGGGTCACTTGCGTGGGGTCACCGCCAAAGGCCTCAATGTTGTCCTGTACCCACTGCAGCGCCAGCAGCTGGTCCATCAGGCCCTGGTTACCCGGGGCCTCGTCGGTCATCGTAGAGAAAAAGCCTGCCACGCACAGAGCACATAGATACTGGTGGCCAGATTTATCCGCGTTGCAAATGCTGTAAGGAAGTCAACTTCTGGCTGTCTTTAGTAATCAACCATGCAGCAAAACTTCGGCTCCACCTGTAGGGGTGTATGTTTTGGCATGTAGGGATCCTGTCACAGATCTAGTTTCCGGGCGGAAACCTCCCTGCTCCGGCCGGCTGTGGTCCGTCAGTGATACGGTAAGTTGGCGGTGTACCGACCGTGGCACCACGCCACCATCTGAGATCGCTTGCCATGCCCAGGCTCCGGTGGATCAGCTGCGGTGCCATTGGCCGGTCGGCGTCACATGTGGATACTCCCGCCATGTAAAATGTGACCGCACTACCGCCTTGTGACATGTGACCGATGTCCATGTGGGATGTCTCAGGCCGAGTGTCGTCGACCTGGTCTCTCCCTCTGATGTATGGATGTTGCAATTGCTTAGTGCAGGCATATGACTGACGTGTGGTGTGTGAGAGGGTGCGGCTGCCCCCGAGCGGGGCCCGCGACTGGACAGGCGGCCGAGTCAGACAGAGGCCACCAGCGTACGTGCTGTTGGACGACTGGCTGTAGCGGTGCCGAGAGAGACATTGTCTGTGACACCAATTGTTGAGAGACACAGCAATGTGTTTAAGAGTCTGCTCTTTTGGAACCGTTGCCGTTGGGTGTCAAGCCGTCGTCGTTTCGCTGGTTTGAAAGGCATGGAAATAGGGAGTAATTATCGGCAGTTCTATACTCAGGCAGATTGTCGCGAGCGAGATCTGGGACTAGACGAATCACGAGCCAGGAGAACATCTCTCCTACACGAAGGAAACTGAACACTATGCAACATGACATTAAGAAATCGACATTGGTGAAGGTCTCAATCCGGATTCCGGCCAATGATCAGAGGCCAACGCCGAGCCGCAACTCACCGAGTACGCGGAGCCCAAGCTCACCGAGCACGCCGAGTCGCAACTCACCGATCACGCCGAGTCGCAACTCACCGAACACCCCGAGCCGCAACTCACCGAGCACGTCGAGCCGCAACTCACCGAGCCCCCGAGCCCCCAACTCGCCGAGTCGCAACTCACCGAGCACCCCGAGCCCCAGCTCACTGAGCACCCCGAGCCCCAACTCACTGAGCACCTCGAGCCGCAACTCACCGAACACCCCGATCCGCAACTCACCGAGCACGCCGAGCCGGTAGTGCGGCGTGACGAACACCAGGTCGGTGTTGCTCTGCAGCCGGGTGGGGAAGTAGAGGACCGAGCCACCCATCACGAACGCGCCGCCGTAGATGAACACCATGACGGGCATGCGCGGGTTGTGGGTGGCGTTGGGCAGCTGCGGCAGCGCGGCTCTGTCACTCATCACGACGCTTCACAGCAGCACCGGCTGCACAGAGTGCCGCCTGGTGCGGGACATTGCTGGTCGCTGCCACGCCAGATTGGTCTCACATGCCACACGCCCACGCCGGCGACCGCCGATGCGAAATTCCATTGCACAGTATGTCAAGAGTATCCCCAAACAGAGCAGCGTGCTCCGTTGGTACTATCATGGTCACACATTGTATCAGTGCCCATGCACCCCGTGACAACTGGTGGGGATGGGTGTCGTGTTTGGACAACTGGTGGGGATGGGTGTCGTGTTTGGACAACTGGTGGGGATGGGTGTCGTGTTTGGACAACTGGTGGGGATGGGTGTCGTGTTTGGACAACTGGTGGGGATGGGTGTCGTGTTTGGACAACTGGTGGGATGGGTGTCGTGTTTGGACAACTGGTGGGATGGGTGTCGTGTTTGGATTCCCTGTCGTATTACGTCCAACATTAATTACACTTATCGACATTGTACGGGAAGAATTTCTGCCGACTTCCAATGAGAGCGCTTCCACTGACGGATCAAAAGAGGGGTTGCGGTGCTGGTATCAACATCGACAGCCACTGACACTGACACTGACAACAATGTCAACAATGTCATCGACACTGACAACAATGTCCAGCCACATCGACAGCCACACACTGACAACAATGTCCAGCCTTGCCAGTGGAATCGCGACGAATATGTATCTGTATGTGTGTCTACGAAATTGTAATTTGGCATTTGGCACAAAGGAGAAGCATTCGCAGCTACGCAGTGTCTGCATGAAATTTCCCGCAGCATTGCACAGTGCCGTGCACCATGCAGCCGGACGTGGTGTTCGCGAGTACGACCATCTGCGTTGCACTTTCTCATCTCGAGCTGACCTGCCATTTGTCGAGCGGATGCACACCTTTGTGGTGTAGACGTTGATGAAGAGGCAGTTCTCGCTGCCAGGCCCGAGCAAGCCCGGCTGGGGACACGCGACCGGCAGTCGCGTGGCGTTCAGCGCTCCGTACGGCTTGTTCTTGCGGGGCGGCTATCGGAGCGCGGCCACTGGTCAGAGAACGGCGCCGAGCAGCGGAGCAATGGCCGCGCCACACTCGAGGTCACCCGCAGCAGGTTCTCCCCGCTGTACCGCGCCACACTCGGGGTCACCCGCAGCAGGTTCTCCCCGCTGTACCGCGCCACACTCGGGGTCACCCGCAGCAGGTTCTCCCCGCTGTACCGCGCCACACTCGGGGGTCACCCGCAGCAGGTTCTCCCCGCTGTACCGCGCCACACTGAGGGTCACCCGCAGCAGGTTCTCCCCGCTGTACCGTGCCACACCTGGGTCACCCGCAGCGTTCTCCCCGCTGTACCGCGCCACACTCGGGGTCACCCGCAGCAGGTTCTCCCCGCTGTACCGCGCCACACTCGGGGTCACCCGCAGCAGGTTCTCCCCGCTGTACCGCGCCACACTCGGGGTCACCCGCAGCAGGTTCTCCCCGCTGTACCGCGCCACACTAGGGTCACCCGCAGCAGGTTCTCCCGCTGATACCGCGCCACACTCCCGGGGTCACCCGCAGCAGGTTCTCCCCGCTGTACCGCGCCACACTCGGGGTCACCCGCAGCAGGTTCTCCCCGCTGTACCGCGCCACACTCGGGGTCACCCGCAGCAGGTTCTCCCCGCTGTACCGCGCCACACTCGGGGTCACCCGCAGCAGGTTCTCCCCGCTGTACCGCGCCACACTCGGGGTCACCCGCAGCAGGTTCTCCCCGCTGTACCGTGCCACACTCGGGGTCACCCGCAGCAGGTTCTCCCCGCTGTACCGTGCCACACTGAGGGTCACCCGCAGCAGGTTCTCCCCGCTGTACCGTGCCACACTCGAGGTCACCCGCAGCAGGTTCTCCCCGCTGTACCGCGCCACACTCGGGGTCACCCGCAGCAGGTTCTCCCCGCTGTACCGTGCCACACTCAGGGTCACCCGCAGCAGGTTCTCCCCGCTGTACCGTGCCACACTGAGGGTCACCCGCAGCAGGTTTTTCCGCTGATAGCGCGCAGTCCCGATCGCCACCAGGCTTTCACATTGCGGTTGCCGGCATGGTGAAAGTTTCCTATTTGGAGTCCTGAGTCGTTCCGATGTTCGGTAGAG